>JAOPHQ010005604.1:0-25567 GCA_030340625.1 Merluccius polli | reverse complement strand
TTAACCTGCACAGCGTTTGTCATGGGAGACGCTGCAAAACAAAGTTTTCATTAGCCTAGGTTACAGTATATTTATGTTGATTAAGGATTTTACAGTTCTACAACTCTCTTGAGTCCTCTCAATATGGCCTATTCAGTTTAACCTGGTCTTGGACTGAGACACACATTGGTATTAGGGCTGTGACGATATGCTTATCTCCCGAGTGGATACTGTCACGATACTTGGGTGCCGATTCAATATGCAAGGTTTACGTATATTTATAATATATATCTATATAAGTGAACAATGAGAAGAAGATTGAGGGCGGACTTACAGAGGGTCAGACTCTTCAGGATGCAGAAAGTAGCGGTTGCAGGCTTCAGGGATGCTCTGGGACTCGGCCATGCCGGGGCTGGCCAGGAAGCTACGCTTCGTAGCATTGGAAATGGGCACCGTGGGCCGGGAGCACTTGGGCTGAGCCATGGCTTGAGCTGAGAGGAGTTAGAGGAGAGGAGTTAGAGGAGAGGAGTCCAAAAATGTCCCAATCAAAATGAACTTATGGAAAGTGAAAATAAAGGTGATTAAAAAAAAACCATTGTGGCAGCAAAACAAAGTGTCAGTCTGTTGCCTACCATCCTTGAACTCCTGCAGGTGCTTGGGTTGGACAAACTCAGGCTTGACCGTCTCAAACCACCAGAAAAGCTCAGCGATGAATACCATCACATTGTGCTGGAGAGAGAGGGGACAGGAAGAGGAAGTCATGTTATAAAATTCAACAGAAAACTGAACAGAATTTGATGTTGAAGAACATTTGGTAAATAACACTGTAGTATTGGATGTTAGACAGGGTACATGTTCTCAAGAACTTTGAATTACACCATGGCAAACAGTGGCATGATTTAAGACGCACACACAAACAAACTATTTTAACGAATAACAAAAACTACACCGCTTGAGAGGATGCGAGTCAGGTGCACATTTGGTCGGTCAGACCAACCTAAGTATCAGACGCGATGCTTTGCACCTGACAGACGTTTACCTTCAGCACCAGCGGTGAGTAGAAGCATGCTCCTCATGGAGAGGTAGAAGCATCTGTTCGAGATACTCCGCCTGGCAAACTCTTTGAGAAGCTGGATGTTGTAGAGGCTTGCTCGGCGATGGAGGTCACCTCCTTCAGGCAGATGTCCTGACCAGAGGCAGAGGCAGAGGTGGGTAAACTCGGGACAAACCAAAAGATAAACCCCGGTGACCCGAACGAAGTCTATAAATGTCACAGTAGCCCGGGGCAGTGCGTCACATATGTCCGACCAGAATAGCATCTCACAGGGATACAAATTCAACATGTTACAGGAAACTGGGTCTCATGTTTAAAAATGGGATCACGTCACAATAGAGACTGGGACAAGAACAAAAAAGTCCCATGACTTATCAGAATGTAATTCTATTAGATTCGTATTCCCTTTCTATGTACGAGTTGTGATCAGCTGGACGCACAAGACATCATGAAGGCAGGGGAAAAGGTTCATAGTATATATATAGCTCCCTTGCATTACATGCCAGGAAGTGTATTAAAACATGATTGGAAATCTTGTGCTCCCCCCTACTGGCTCAATTCACCTTTCCCATGTCCCTCTTGAACAAATACACCCAAGTACTTTTCTCAAAGGTATAGATTGTTTTAATATTTTTGATAAATTACGTAGGAATTGTATTCATTATTTTGCCGGACCCTTGGTCACTACGCCACGGACCCCAGGGGTCCCCGAATCCCCACTTTGAGAACACTGCTTAAGTACCCTCTAGCCTTCATGACGTCGGGGCAAGTAGTAGTGGACCACAGAGAGCAGGGCCAGCCCCGTCCCACAAACATCCTTCATCAGGTCCTCCATGACGGGGGAAGAAGGGCAGCTGGGCCGGCCGGACGCCATGCTCCCTGCGGGTACCGCACCTAACCACCCAGGGGGGCGGCGCGAGGAGAGACGCTACAGTTAGTGGAACAGTTTGAGGAAATAAATGTCACCACCACTACCAAGGGACAATGAAGAGCAACGAGGTGGCATGTTACAAATATCTCAAATGCGATGACCGGGATGGGGGGGTCAAAAACTACAGATCTACGTAGATACTGATTTCCTGAGCCAGTGAGCAGTTTACAACATTTCTTCATGTTTTAGCCCAGATTCTCCCCAGTTGGGTGTCCCAAAGTGGCGGTCACAATTTTATTACCAATAGTCACACTCACACTTTGCTGGATGTTTAAATATGAATGCTGACCAGCCGTCCCCAACTTCCACAAGGTAGTTCTAACTGGTGGTTTATTGTCACCACAGTGCTGGGACATAGAGGGAGGAAGCCTGAGCTCTGGGCAGCTCGGGTGGAAAGGGGTGAGTGTTGAAGCAGAAAGCGATGACATGATGAGCATTTAATGAACAATCAGACAACTTCCCCCAGGCCAGAGTACGACTGGCAGGTCAGCCAGTCAAACGGGCAACTAGGACAAGCTGGCTGGTAGACTAGAGAAACACACTCACTCACACACACAGCTTTCGGTTTCACTGAACCACTTCTGGGAAAACGTGTGTGTGTGTGAGGTTGGTTGAGAACAACACTCGGGTACTTGGGGATTGAAACCAAATATCTGCATGGCTGGAAGGAAAGGGCATTTTCAATCCTACACTCCCAGACGATTCATAGTCAACATTCATATTCAATATCGGCCCATTTTTTGCTTCTGTATAGCTTATGCAAAACTATCCGTCACTTGTGATTACACCTTTGATAGGTTTTGCACTGCCAGGCATAAAAGGAACACAGGCTTTGGGGAAAAAGATTACCGCTAGAGGATGGGCGTCAAGATCCTTATTTTAAGTGTATGATTGAAGAACGACAGATGATTGACAGGAGGATTAGGAGCCTGAAATGCATGAGATTAAAAAGGCACCTCTTGACGTTGTTTTGATCGTGACAAATGGGGATCGCCGCTACCCATCCCATAGGCCTCCTAAAGGCACCAACAGGAACTTCACCAGCAAAAAATAAATCACCAAAAAACAGTGTGGAAGTATGACACATCTAGTATGGTGGTTTTTCCTGAGGCACCAAACTAAATCATCACAAGCAGAAGCTATTGCCAAAGGATATCAACTACTGGTACTCTAACATTCTAGCTAGTGAACTTGAAATATGAAAGGTTTGCTATGTAACCCCTAGTAAAACATTGTTTAGCGTGAACTGGTCACTGTGTTACTGCACACAGTTGAGACATTGCACAACATTTATCCTTAAAAAATGCTATGCAAGAACAGAACACATTGAATTTAGTGCAACTTTCTTTTACATTCCAGTTGCAATATTTTTAAGTATAATACTTGAAATATGTTTTCTTTTCAGAATTTGCACGTATTGTCGTTGTCCAAAGACTTCAGTCCACTGGAATGCATGGAAACTTGCTGGACAAAAGGGCACCTTGCGAGTCTGAAGACATGCGAAGGTCCACAGAATAAACTATATTCCAGCTAAACAATGTTTTAAATTGGTTTTGCTTGAAAATTAAAGTCTAAATCTGTCACGAAGCGACACAAAACAGTTCTCCTCTGTGAAGAGGCCTGAGAGAAGGCACAGCATACCACTTCCAAGAGGTTCCTCTGGCTCCAACATGCAGTGGGCCGGCTGGGGCATGAAGTCAGACTGACATTCACAAACACACAGACGGAGACCAATGGAGGCGAGGCCGTGAGAGGACAGAGCAGACGAGTGACCAATGAAGGCAAGGCCGTGAGGGGACAGAGCAGACGGAGACCAATGGTGCCGAGGCCGTGAGAGGACAGAGCAGACGGAGACCAATGGTGCCGAGGCCGTGAGAGGACAGAGCAGACGGAGACCAATGGAGGTGAGGCCATGAGAAGACAGAGCAGACGGAGACCAATGGAGGCGAGGCCGTGAGAGGACAGAGCAGACGAGGACCATGGAGGCGAGGCCGTGAGAGGACAGAGCAGACGAGGACCATGGAGGCGAGGCCGTGAGAGGGACAGAGGGTGGAATGAGACATGAGAGACCGGAGCAAGGGGGACACGGCTGATCAGGGACAATGAGATTGCAACGAGATTAGAAAAGTCAAATAAATAAAGCGGGGATAAAGGGATTTTTCCTTTTTCTTGATTGCTGAACACAAGTCTCACACATACGCACAAGTCACACGTCACACACACACACACACGCACACGCGCACAAAAACTGCGTAGCAAGCTTGAGATGAGGAAACTGAACATTTGAGGTATACAAAAACACAAGTTGAACTTATTGCTAAAAGGTAAAGGAAAAGAAATGATAAAAACAACAATACAATTGGCAGTGTTGTCCCTCTTGTCAACACGCTGGCTCACAAGTAGGACGGCAGGATGAGCTTGGGTGAGCTATGGTGCAGGGTGTGCACAGCGACAGTACACAACTATGCGTGCGAGGGGGTGAGGGGGTGGTGGGGGAGGCGGGAGGGGGCATGGGGAGGACGCGGACCAGCATCCAACTTACAGGGACTAGTTTCCAATACCATTTGGAAGGAGACTATCCAGAAAGCCGGGGGTGAGAGAAGTGGGAGAAGGAAAGAGGAGAGGGGATAAGGGCAGAGAGGTCAATAGGTCAAAGGTCACGTGTAGCAGATAGAGTAGGATCTGCTTCCAGGTTAAAGGCAATGGAAGGAAAGAGAAAAGAGCAGGTTATGATGACTCGCTTAGGCTTGTTTGGGGAAGACATTTATAAGAACTGCCGTCTTGTGAACCATTACCTGTTGTTAGCATAGAGGTCAGAAAGGAAGAAGAATAAGGCAAGCACACATAAACTGGATCAAATGTATTTGGAGGGCGTCCAGCATCCATTTTGGCTCTGGCCCCCTGTGTGTTGCCGTGTTGGTGTGTGTGAAAGAGAGAGAGACAGACAGAGAGACAGAGACGGAGACAGAACCTCTGGCTTTACCTTCTGGTGGTTGGGGGACTCCAGTGGGTGCTGCTTGACCTTGTGCTCCCTCTCGGTATTCTCCCTCATCTTCATGTTCACCTGCAGAGGAACCGGGGTGGCTCACGTTTAACCTCCTTTACGTGGATAGTTCCAGAAATACATTTGGCAGCGAGTAGTTTGACGCCTCGAATATGAATCAGTTATCTAACTATAAATGGAGCAGTCTTTGTATGTCTGTCCTTCGACTTCACACTTGGCAGGTGTGTCACTGAGGACGCGAGGAAGTGTCAAGTACGCACTTGAGATCTCCGTGACATATTTATTTGTAGTGCGTTACTACCGCCAGAAGTACACACCGTGTAGTGTACTGAGAGGTGACACCTATTAACTGTTACACTGCCAAACAGCATGCTGGGTACAGCTCGCTCTAAGTTTGTCTTACGACGTAGACAAACTGTCTCGAGCTGAGCTGTGCGCCTCAGGTTTACATACGGCTAACAGACAGCTGAAACATGAGCCACATGTTACTGACCCACCTCTGTGTGTGTGGACATCTAATCATATCAGCTTGTCTATTGGCCCGTCCCTGGGTAATGGGCATCAGTGGCCCACAGACCCTAAGGAATGGAAGTGGGACACGACAGACTCCAAGAGCCAGTGCTGAAACATCCCTCAGTGACACACTTCTTTCAGAGTGGGTCATCCATCTATGTGCGATGTGAAGAGAGAGACAGTGTGTGGGCAGCAGACACTGCCTCATAGTTGCATTGCTGTGAATGCTAGAGATGGGGGAAACTAAAATCCATTCATGCGAATATCGCAATTCTTTGCTTCCCCAATAGCGGTTGACTCAAGAATGTCATTTTGGTCTCTCTTTTTTAAAGCCAAAAACATCAATGTTATCAACGAAAACGCGTCTGACAGAGGGCGCTAAAATGTATTCGCCTATAGTCAATTCGCATCAACTATGGTCTGCGATGACAGACCTGCAGAACCCGAACCGCGAACCACACAAATATCGTATTGCAAAAAATCAATCATAACAAAAAAAAATCATACCAATATTGCCTCGGAAAAACGGCAGAATTGCAATACACATCGTATAGGCACTCAAAAATTGATGTAATAATATCTTATCCCGTGGTCCCGATCGATTCCCGTTGCTAGTGTGTGTGGTGGCGTTTCGCTCAGACCTTGTTGATCCAGAACACCATGGCGTCCTCCAGGTCGAAGGGAAGCTCCTTGGAGGCACTGAAGGTGGAGAACCGCTTGACCGAGGCCACCACCTTCTCGATGCTGATCATCTCCACCGTGTAGGCCATCATCAAGGCGTCAATCATGGGCATGTGAGCACTCTAGTGGGGGGGGGAAAGGGGGGAAAAGAAGGGGGTCAATTTACTTAACACTTTTAGCCTGGCGTCGCCAGACCAATTCCTAAATGCAAGTCTGGAACCTCCAAGTTAATTTTCCATTTCCAAGGGGCATCTTTAGCGGGCGCAGATCCAAACACAATTGGATAGACCTTCAACCAATCAGACCAACGAAACACGTGACGTATATTCAACTTTTATCAAATCCTGTACAGCAAACATCTATCTTATCAACAAAGGCTATAGGTGCAGTTGTTTGTTCTTCTTTTAGAGATAATATGAGATTCAACAGACTGTTCCACATCAGTGGCAGCCAACTTGGTTGTTTACAAAGCTAATTCCACCAGCCTCCACTGCGTGGTCCTTAAATACTAAATGCAAGAATGGTTTCAGATAATACCATTATTATTATTATCATCATTATTATACCAATAATTACCCCTGGGATGGGATTATAAATGCTGGATTGTACTGGCATTACTGCATGTACTGTACTGGAATTACTGCATCTCTACACGACCTTGCATGGCTTTTTTTAACGTTTCACTCCCAGAACAATGGGTGTCTCACACTGGTTCTGGCCTGCTCGATAATAACCTGCTCTATAATATCCTGACCTATAATATCATAATCCTATAAAGAGACACCACAAGAAACCTCATACCAGAAATAGTCTTCTTTTAATTCCACAAAGTGGCAAATGAATGCCTACTATTCTTAAGCACGTATTGTTTATAGGCGTGTGTACAAAAAAGTTGCTTGTCTGCACTAGTAGGTACACAATCTCTCGCGTGCAGTTGTGTTCAGCCTCTTTTCTGGATTGCTGTTTTGCTTGTGCAAAACATAGACCAGAGTAAAGGCTAAACTAGAGAGACTATAGACTAGAGTGTGCCCGTCCCTGCTCACTGTGACCATTTAGCGTAATCCAATTCGTGATGGAGGAAAAATACAGAGATTAGACCAATTAAGACGTAAGCTATTCAGGGCTCTCCCTGCCGCACATGGCCCGAGATAACGACAAGACGTGGAACGCTTTTCCACTGAAAAGGTAGGCAAGCCTACTGTATACAAACACAAGACTTTCTCTGTCAACACAATTCAATAGTCCAAGTAAAATAAACTGATTAATAAGGGAACCAATATGATCTGTTATGATCTGATAATATAAGCACAAGAAACCATTAAAAAATGAGTAGGGGATTGCACATTTTTTGTCAATCACGCAGTGACTTAGGACCATAAGAATCACTCCTATGTGCTTTCTGATGAGAGCAAACTTCACCCCATCTCAATGTCTATATTGCCACGGTCTGCCTAAGCTGCATGTCTGATACACACACTCAAATTCTAAAGATGGACCCCAGGAGACGGGAGTCCACAGGGTGACCATGTGCTGTGGATCTGCTCGCAATACCTCACAAGAGAGCAGCGAAAAAGGTCAAAACAGAAGCTGTACAACTTGTCCACAGGTAACACCGTATGTACACACAGGCACCCCCATGATGCTCGCTGTATGGGACCGTCATGGTGAGTCAACATACAAGAAGGGAAGGGAGGTTTTCCTCCGAAGGCAACGAAACCAGCCAGGGGGTTTTATCATCGTGTTCTGGCTTTGTGTCTGGCTGCTGCTGCTGCTCACACGGGAGTCTGCGTTGGGGATTATTTCAACAGACTCGCGCAGCCTTACACAGACACCGGGACTCTGTAGCAGGAAGGGTCTGCCTCAAACACCCGTTTCCATGGTAACAAAACAGTGCACGCAAGATCGCTGTAATGGTCGAGGAAGCCAATGGTTCATTCACTTGTGTGTGTGTGTGTGTGTGTGTGTGTGTGTGTGTGTGTGTGTGTGTGTGTGTGTGTGTGTGTGTGTGTGTGTGTGTGTGTGTGTGTGTGTGTGTGTGTGTGTGTGTGTGTGTGTGTGTGTGTGTGTGTGTGTGTGTGTGTGTGTCTTTCTGCTCAGTGAAACTGTAATACGTCAGATCGTATTGCTGCCGAGGGGCCACTCTGCACTTTCAATCACACAGCGCCTACAGTGCTGTGACTGTGTGGGGTCGACCCAGGTCTGCGGTACCAGGAAACCGCTTTCTAAAACAGACCTGGGATGACACAAAGGTCTACGCCCAGAAGAGAATCAAACTAAAGACGGAGATGCCCCATGGTACCAATCTGGACAAACAGCTCCTCACAACAGTGTCTCCCTTCACCAGCTGACCAGGGTTAATAGGGAGACAGGGGAAAGACTTGAGTGACAGACAGAAAGGAGCATATGATGCCATCAGATGTGGCACGCGGAGGACAATCACGTGCCATACTGATTATTCAGCGGGCGCTTTTCTCTTCCTGGCCACATAGGAACATAATATAGGCAAGCAGGGAAGCCCCAAATCCCTTGCCAAGTGTATTAGTAGAAACCTGAACCTGCGTACATGTATGAGACCCTGAGGCCTACGTTCCTATTCATTTAACCTGCTCTGTTTTTTATGATACATTGCTATTTTATTATTATTTTCCACATATCTTTCAGGAGAACTTATTAGCTACAACCAAATGGCGATAGCTTACGCTCGACGTGCATTTGTTAGGTTGCATGGTTTCAGAGGAGTTTGTGTTTATCCAAACCTCCCGCCCTACATTAAGCCCAGGATGTGCAGGCTCAGCAGTAGGATTTGTTTAAGCCGAGACACCGGGCCAGGGCTCGGTCCGTTTATAATAACCAAAATGTTGCACTCAGTCTCTGAAATAACCTCAGGTCAATCTAGAGCCCCTTCCACACAGCCTCTCTACACAGCTCCATGTGAAAAAAAAAAGCAGCTGGCAACAAACGGAGGTCAAACAGGGTTGGGTCGAGAAGCTACCTGGAAACACATCAAGTACATTCTTTGTCAAGTTAAAAAATCACCAGAGCCAAAATAGTTTAAAACTAGCCTGACAACAACAGCATTGCCATAGCAGCACCCACACAGATCAACATCCACCAACCACACAGAACAACACTATTCACAGCAACATGGCATGAAGAGGTCTCCCCAGTGCAGCGGGAGCCAGCAGTCAAATTCCACCAGCGAGTTTGACTAGAGTTGTAACACAACCATGTAAGGTCCGTTGCATTCAAAAGCAGCAGAAAACCACTAGCGCTGGTTGAATCATCGAAATTCGATCGCGATTACGATCTGGCCCTCTGTTTAGAAATGTGTTTTTTTTCGCGTGATATTCTCACAAAACGCTTGGCTCACTCATACCTGACACAGTATGGGGATGATTTTGTCATATTTGACTATAAACAAAAGTTACCTAGAGCAGCTTCAAGGCCAAGATGGCTGGATAAGAACACAAAAGGTCTGTTCACAATTGACTGTGCGGAGAATGGGAGATAAGGCATTAGGATAAGCAGTGCGAGAGGGAAGTACATTGGTCATGTGCTGGGCGCTAATATTTGTGACATGCCTTCTGTGTGTTTGACAAGCTCCATGTTAAACACGTTAAACAGTTCCACACGGTCACAAGAGAAAGTGACTAAGCCATGCTTAGCATAACACCCGACAATCTAGGTCCTGCATCATGCCTGGTAGGAAAGCTATTGAGAGAAGTCCAGCAACATGGAGACAACTGGCACATCGGCAATGACATGTCATTCACTTGGTAGCGACGGTGACTTAAGCTGAGTTTGAGCCGATATAAAACACATAATTATAGTAATCCACATAAGATACAAAAATCGCACTGCTCTAGAAAACAAAAACAACTTTACAAGTGGACAGCCAGTCCACCTAGAAGAAGCTCTCCAGTTCAAGTTCCCCAAAAATAAATCCAATAACATGCAAAATCCAATTATGTGCAAAAGTCAGTTATACGCAATTATAAAAAGGTCATAAATTATTTAGGTTAATACTGTTATAAAGTGACATATATGACCGTGAGAAATCACAGACTGCCGACAAGAGGGCTGGCGCGGGGACGGAGCCCATTCACCCTTTCTTTCTCCACCCACCATTTTGATGGGCATTGAGGCCAGGTCTTCATCGGTGACGGGCGTGTCGTCGCTCTCCACCACGTAAAGACCTTTCCTGGACAGCGCCTGGATGACGCAGAGGTGGGAGTGCAACGCGGCCGCCTGCTCTGTCTTCAGGATGAGGGCGCACACACGGCAGTACAGCTCGCAGGACAGCAGCAGCCGGATGACGGGCGGCTTGATGTGCTCCTGGTCGTACTGGTCCGTGTAGAAGGGGTCCCGCAGGTCCTCTGGGATGTGGTCTGGAGGGGGAAATAATACAAAAAGGATTTATTTTAAGTGGCAATCGCGAAGATTTTCATGAAACTAAATGTCTGTTGAGTCACTATTGCCGAATGAAGTAACACAATGGTGACTGAGCCAATAGCCCACTGATGAAAGCCCTTGCGTTTGCAGTATTATGATCGTTAAGAACTGGGTGTTGGTGGCGACTTTCCCACAACAACAACAACAAAAAAATCACAGGAAGTGACGCATTTTCCATTACCCCAGCGGTGGTAGCTCCACCAGAGAGGGTAGACGGAGCTACTGTGTGTGAGGCGGTGTCCTGTTCACTCAACAACATAACGTTTCAGACAGACTCAAAATCGCAAAATAAATAAGAATGAAGTCTAAGTAACCGCAGAGTTAACGGGGAGTCTCAGAATGAAAAACATGGACAGGCCAGAGAGGCGACCCCTCGTTCATTCACGATGGATTTGAACTAGACACTAGGCTCGCCGGCTCAAGTTTCGACTGCAAAGTGTAAACCATGCAGTACAAGCGTGGATGTGGGATTCCTACAGCAACCTACAGAAACTAGGTTGTGCAGCGCCATATCTTTTTCCAGAATCACTGGTCAGTCGCTTTGGAGAAAAGTGTCTGCTGAATGGCTTAATGTGAATGTAGAGCGCGAGAGAGCGAGAGAGAGCTCATGTTGTTCATTGTGCACATCTGATGACCTACCATCCCTCTGTCATGCTATTCCATGATGATACATTAACGTGAATGAGAAGGCCAGAGCACACTATGACGACTAACAAGAGAAGTAAGGAAATTATAGTTTCCTCGCTCATCAACATAGCATATTTCAACTTTGCCATTAACCTATAAACACTTCAAGAGCTAACACAGAACCTTAGCCCAGGCTTAGCCAACTGCGAACCATGTAGGTAGTACATGCTAACAAAGACCCACATCATCCATGGAGAACAGATATTGGGTTGACCTTCTCATCACGGGCCTCCCAGCGTGTCGCTACTTGAGCCGCGAAGCGAAGAAGACCGCTGCCTATCACTTAATAAAAGGGTTTTCACAACTTTACATGTGAAGTCACTCGCAAAACAACAAAACCATACCAAAGAGGGTTTGATGCGTGATCCCAAAATACTGCGGTAACGAAAGTCAGCAGCTGTTTCCTCTAAAAAACTGGGATGCTATCAACACAAACACAGAGGGTAGAGCCAACCGTGCTCACAATGGATGGGAATGGGGTTTAAAGGGATAGTTCACATTTTCTGAAGTCTGAAATAAGGAAGTACGGTTGAGCAAATGTAGCGCCAATGGAAAGGGCTGCCCGACGGCAAGGTAAAGCAGTGAGAATATTCTTTATATAGCGTACACTTAAAACTAATATTGATTTTTGATGTGGGCCTTTTTTTTTTTAGGCGCCTAAAATACGTTTTGCCGCTGGCCCTGTTCGCAGCAGTGCATTGCTTAGCATCTGTGCTGGTACATCTGTCTCTTCTCGAAATTGGGGGCACGCCGACCGCCTCCTACTGTAGGTAATACACTGACTCTAGAGAAGTACCTCCTACTGTAGGTAATACACTGACTCTAGAGAAGTACCTCCTACTGTAGGTAATACACTGACTCTAGAGAAGTACCTTCTACTGTAGTAATACACTGACTCTAGATAAGTACCTTCTACTGTAGTAATACACTGACTCTAGAGAAGTACCTTCTACTGTAGTAATACACTGACTCTAGATAAGTACCTTCTACTGTAGGTAATACACTGACTCTAGAGAAGTACCTTCTACTGTAGTAATACACTGACTCTAGATAAGTACCTTCTACTGTAGTAATACACTGACTCTAGATAAGTACCTTCTACTGTAGTAATACACTGACTCTAGAGAAGTACCTTCTACTGTAGTAATACACTGACTCTAGATAAGTACCTTCTACTGTAGTAATACACTGACTCTAGATAAGTACCTCCCACTGTAGTAATACACTGACTCTAGATACGTACCTCCTACTGTAGGTAATACACTGAATCTAGACAAGCACCTCATACAAGATACACATGAATGTTGACGAGATGTTGATGCCATCAAGTCAAAAAGACCACCACGCCAATCTTGTCCTCGGAGCATAACATACTGTAGTAGCCAAATAACATAACATGTTTAGTGTTGTAGGATAAAGCGAAGAGTGAGAAACCACTTCACACGTAAGGAATGCAGATGACCGACATAACGCCTGCCATCAATTGGTTTGGACAATATGAACGCTTGTGTGCAACAGTGAAATTGATTCAAATGTCATCCAGTGGAGTATAGAGAGCGGTGCTGATGTCACTTCTGACCAATAGGATACAGAGCGGCACCGCGACTCATCACCGCCAGCACTCCCCCATTAGCGCGGGGGAACGGCGGCCGGACAGTGGATTGCCGGCACGCAGCCAATCAGGTTCCTTGGTGCAACGGCACACAGGGAAAAACACCACCGAGAAACAAACATGAAGGACCAATGGGAAAGGTTTGTGTACATAGTATGTTCTTTTGACTCCATCTCACTCATTTCCAAACCCAATAGAAGGTAACATATGAAACCACATTTAGATGAAAATCATTTGGGTCTAGGTCTTTCCCTAGTGGCTGGCCGAGTGCATACTTCTTGTTTGTTGTTGTTGTTCTGTTTAGTACACAAGCAGTAATTCAGCAGACTATTACTGTGCACATGCTAATGAGCTTAGCGTTGTGTAACGGCATTAGTCCCTTAGTAGTAGACTCTAGTGTGCATGACAATACGAGACACATTTGGGGCTCCCACTCCTGTGGTGCACTGCGTGTTTAAGCAGAAAAACACATATCGTAGCAGGAGGACTGATTACGGGGGGGGGGGGGGGGGGACAACAAAAGCGTCTAGCCGGGGAGGGCCTCTCCACGTTTGACTTCCCCTTACAAGATGCTGATGCTGTGTGGCAGCAGCTGCAGCCCCTCCAACCGTCCCCTCCTCCTCCCTTCCATCCTTCCCGCTTCTAGTGGCAGGCCGGGCTTCAATATGGGGGTGGGGGGGGCAACGCCACTGGTGTTGTACTGCCATGTGGGAATGGGGGGGGGGGGGGGGGGGGGGGGGGGGGGGCATGTAGGGCTGCAACTAACCATTGTTTTCATACTCGATATTTTTGTCCATTACTCGTTTTGTCCATTAGTCGATTTCATTTAGTCTAGAAAATGCCTGAGTATTCACTTCATAATAATCCATGAACCAAATATGTTCATTTCTGAAGCATAAGGCCACAACTTATTTGTACTTGATGAATGACTAAAACCATTCATCGATTACCAAGACTAGATTCGATTAATTTTCTACTAATTGGTTAATCGACTAACCGTTGCAGCCCTACTGCCAGGATAGGCCCGGAGCAGCGTCAGCCAACCAGTCGGTCAATATCCTCGCCGGCCTCCACACTGCTAGGGCAGGGAGTGTACCTGTCAGCTGCCTGTACCACTGACAAGCAGTCTGCTTGTCAGCCCGCCCCTGCGGTCGCTCAGGTAGCAGGGAGCAGCTGCCTTGTGCGGGGTGGCATGAGCACAGGTGTGCCTTATACACACTATGCATGTATTAAAGACACGCATGCATAATACACAAACACACACAAGCATCCTGCTTCACATGGTACACTGCTAAATATGCTAAAGTTTAGGGTTTCGTAAGCAGTTTGTGAGCATCGCTGAAGAAATAACTGTCCGGATATATTCAGCCCTACCCATGGGGCAGGATGACAATATGACCCTCTCCTGTTCCACTACCGAAAGCTTTGGGGTTTCTGCATGCTGTGTATGTAGGCTAAAGGCTTCATCTGCGGCGCAACATGATGCTGTACACAGAGATGATTTGAGGCTGCACTCCTGGATGCCTCATTAGCGTGGATCTCTACATTGATAGGCGGCAGGCCGTATTCCTCGAAAGAAGGTGGAAAACAAAAAAACATCTTGTAGGTCAACATCCCAAATTGCCAAGATACAGAAACTGAGGGTAAAGGATTTCCAAGCAGAAAAGATAATGGATTTCTATGCATTAAATACTTCAGAAAGAATGATAATTTGCTCACAATACACGAGGGGGCTACTATTGCTAATGTTGTGATGGCATGAATAATAAATATGAATCATTTGAAGATAAAGATGGAGGCATTGCGGCCCCAACACCTCACCATCACCAGGCAAAGCAGCAACCACATGCCCAGAACAAACACACGTTTGTATAAGGTGAATGTTTTGCATCTGGAAGCTCAAGGGTTTATCACAGCCAAAATCACGAGGCAATTTAAAAACTATAATGCAAATCATAGCGGTCATCCTGTTACCGTGCAAAGGGATAACGCACTGGTTCAGGCCTTATCGGGACAGCCTACAGTGCAACGTGGTGATATGGATTCTTCCTCCTCAGCAAAGTGTGCCAGTTACTGCAGCCCTGTTAGTTCCTTAGTTCTCATGCCCCGAGTCTCACAAATGTATGCTACGCTAGGTAAAGCATCCATGTCGCTCCATTACACTGCCCTATTGCTGCCAATCACGCGCATGTATGTCAACATTATGTAAAATCTCTCACTGCCAACATTTGTCACAAGCTAAGGTGTGGGGGAGGCAGAGGACATGTGGGTGGATGGACCTGGAATGGGTGTTTTTTTCCCCTTTCAAAGTGAACTTGTCCGAGCATGACATCATACCAACCACCCTCTGTGTGCCGGTTAAGACCAGTCAACAAGCATGCATGCATGGGGAGATTCAGCAGGGAAGATTGCTGCTGCCAAGAGGAAATTGGCATTGACTCAAGAGCACAATACACAGACAAGGAAAGTATGTTCCTCCTACTCGACTCTTCCTGTTAATGCTTCCCATTGTCACCATATAGAAAAGGAGAAAACATCACTATGAAACAACATACTTTTTAGTGAGTAGATTTTCTTGTGGTTTCCATTATAACTAAGCAGTTATAGAGGGCATCTACATTATGCCTGAACTTCCTTGTCTGTATGCGTGCGTAACAGTATTTGCAAGAAATATAACTCACCAATGCCGTAGGCTTTCGCAAACAGCCAGCGTAGATTGGCATCTATTTTTGCTCGAGCAGAATCATACATCTCCAACGGTACGACTTCCATTGTGCCCTCTGCGACTGCAGCCAAATCCATTTTTCGACAAGTGCTGTCCCCACCAGCACAATCAAGGTCCATCCTTAAATGGAAGAAAAAAACATTTTAAACATTTTAAAAAACATACAGTAAAACATTGCGAATATGACATGTCAAAACAAACTGCTGCTCTTAAACCTACAGTCTTCAGAACTCCAGCTTTGGTTAGGAAACTTGCATGATGATGACCAACTTTTTGTCTAATTATCATAGTTACTTACTGCTACTGTTTCTGTGTACAAAAAGTTTAAACATCAAGAAGCGGTTAAGTTAAGAGTCTGCCGGATCTGTCCACGTCTGTTCGTCAACGTGGGGATGTGCAGTAGCGACAACTAGACTGTCTGAATTCAAAGTAAAATGATCAGGGTTTTCTCCTGTGTGGAATAATCCATATAGCGGTTCAAAATACTTGTGTGTGCGCCCCGTGTTTGACAGCACACAAGCATTGCATTACACACATGGTGCAGCACGATTGTAGCTTAAATTACCAATACTGAAGTGTTTCCCTTATATTTGACATGATGAAAAATATGCCCTCATGATGCCAGGTTGGACTAATGACATTTGCTTGACATATGCTTAATTGTCACTTGTAAATGAGTTCCAAGTAATTAACATAAACAAGTAGTCAATGTAATCTATGTCAATATTGTGAACGATTTACATATTTGGATATCATTTTCCCACATTACTAGATGCTACATGGCACTGTGTATGTAAACATCTTGACATGCAAGTTACACAACATTTTGCATTATCTTGACGGCCTAAACCTGAATGGCCTAGCTTTAATGTTATACTATAATGTTAAACTGATGCAAATACATGGCCAAGTGTTTTTACTTCAACTAGTGGTTATACCAGTCAATTTGCCTACTTGGTTTCAACTGCCACCTGCAAGCTACAAGTAATTAAACACTAACATAACCTACCTGCAAGCCACTAGTAAGCAAACACTAACATAACTTACATGCAAGCTTTTAGTAAGCAAACACTAACATAACCTACATGCAAGCTACTAGTCAGTAAACACTAACATAACCAACCTGCAAGCTACTAGTAAGCAAACACTAACATAACCTACCTGCAAGCTACAAGTAAG
This sequence comes from Merluccius polli, assembly GCA_030340625.1. Taxonomy (NCBI): domain Eukaryota; kingdom Metazoa; phylum Chordata; class Actinopteri; order Gadiformes; family Merlucciidae; genus Merluccius; species Merluccius polli. The sequence continues at coordinate 8,750 of JAOPHQ010005604.1, read as the reverse complement.
TAAACACTAACATAACCTACATGCAAGCTACTAGTCAGTAAACACTAACATAACCTACCTGCAAGCTACTAGTAAGCAAACACTAACATAACCTACCTGCAAGCTACTAGTAAGCAAGCCTATGATGCATGTTGATCTGTAGCCAAGAGATAAACCACGACTTCAAGCATCTGGTGTAACGCGAGTTAACATGGTGTGACAGAGGTTAACATGGTGTAGCACAGGTTAACCTGGTGTAACACAGGTTTACGTGGTGTAACACAAGTTAACCTGGTGTAGCACGGGTTAACGTGGTGTAGCAAATGTTAACGTGGTGTAACACAGGTCTACGTGGTGTAACAAGTTAACCTGGTGTAGCACAGGTTAACGTGGTGTGACTGGTACACCAACATGCACCAGCATTACCCCAGTAACAAATCACAATGATGACCATGTTCCTCTTTCCATCCCTTGTTGTTACAGCAGTGTGTGTGTGTGTGTGTGTGTGTGTGTGTGTGTGTGTGTGTGTGTGTGTGTGTGTGTGTGTGTGTGTGTGTGTGTGTGTGTAACGTACCATCACCTGGCTACCGAGCGTCAGCTAATAACGTAACATAGCATGTGTGTCTAACCCGTTCACTCAAGTACACACAAAAAAAATGGTGAATCCAGTGTAACGTTACCCTGGGACTGGACAAGCCGCAGCACACCCTACCAGTACGTGACAACTGTAACGCCAGCTCGCAGGGAGAAACGTGCGAGCTAACCTGCTAACGTTGTAGCTGGGGGGCCCTCACGCCACCAACACATGAACCCATTCATCCGTTCATATTTACCTTTACGCGTGTCCTAGTGGTGGTGGTGGTGGTGGTGGTGTATTTCCAACTCACCCACCCCCCCCCCCCCTGCCTCCCTCCCTCCCCCCGACTCCCCCCTCCTCCTCGGGGTAACACGACTAGCTCAGGCCTCGCCTCCCCGCTACATACAATGGCTGTCCCGGCAGCAGAGCATCGCAGAAGCTATGCTATGCTAAGCTAAGCTAGGCTACAGGGAGGGGAACGTCTCGTCTCCTCCAGGCAACACAACACCCTCCGCGGCCTGCAGGACGACCGCGCCGCGGGGGGGGCGGCTCCTCTTTCTCCTCCTGCTCCTGCTCCTATTCCTCCTTCTCCACCTCCTCCTCCTCCTGTCGCAGCGTCTCTCCTTTAGGTGTTTCTGTTTCTAGGTGGCATGGTGACGCTTGGAGGTGACTGCGAGCATCTCTCACGCACTCGCACTCACACTCACTCACTCTCTCACACACACACACACACACAGTAGGCTGGTGGTGCCGCCGCCTGTAGAAACCTAATTACTCTTCCTCCTGCCGCCAGTCGCCTACTAGTGGTGGAGGTCACGACTGCGCATGCGTGATTACCTTTTCCCAGCCAACACAGCTGTCAGTGCAATGACCACCAAGTGTTTATTTTTTTGTTTTTTTGCCAATATTACGTTGATCTATTTATGATCTTTGCAAATAAATAAATAGATAAATAAATAAATAAATAAATAAATAAATAATAAAAAATAAATAAATAAATACATTTAAAAAAAAAAAAAAAAAAATATATATATATATATATATATATATATATATATATATATATATATATATATATATATATATATATATATATACACACATATATTATCTTCCATCGAGCTTCTTGTCTTGGATTTAAGCTAATACATTATTTTGATCACCGTTTGTATTGCACCTTACATAGGCCTATATACTTATTGAGCAGATGCTTTTATCCAAAGCAACTTACAGTGAATTCAGATCCATGTAGCATGATATTAGTGGTTGGCATTGGGAGGAACCCAGTACCCAGTACCTTTACTGGGAGGTGAGCACCCAACGACCAGACTTTCCTGCACCCTCATATGGTGCATCACCTATAGGCCTATACATGAACAGCAGGCCAAGCATGTTCAAATAATAAAACCTGCAGGCCTTCATAAACATATACAACAAATATAATGTGAACATAGGCCTATGTTATTGTATTGTATTGTGTTGCATCCTATTATTGTATAACCTAGTATTACGTGACGACTCGTTTTAAATAAAATGTGGACTTTTGAATGGGCATGTCCATACAGAACAGGCCTCGTCTCCCTGACACTGAGCAGTCACGACCTCTAGTGGTTCATCTCGATATGCTTCAAGTAGCTCAGTGACTACAGTGGTCTCCATGATCTACGCAATTCCTTAACCCAGTTATGAAACAAGAACATAATGTATCATTAACATTAGCATATTGTTTCTCTTTGTGATGACGTGGGGGGTGGAGTTACATTTTGATTGACAAGTTAAAAAAAAACACCATCAGTTCTATTCAGAGCCATGCGTGACTGAGGTTAATATTAACATATTGTGTACAGTATTGTACAAATCAGACCCTCGTCTCGGCTCCCCAGAAGTCCCTCTCTCCGACCTACTCAGACGACGAGGAGGAGGTCAAGGAGGAAAGGGAGCAAGAAATCAACAAAAAGGCAAGAGAATCACTATAGTGGACCGTGACACATGCAAAGAACAGAAGACAGCAAAAATAATCTACTTGAATCTTGACTCTAACTCTGTGGTCAGCCAGTGACCAGAGTTAGACTCAAGATTCAAGTAGATTTTTCAAGATTCACATAGTCCATTTCTTCCTTAGCATTAACATTTCACATGCCCCGTGCCTGCTCACATACACCCGCCCCCCCCCCCCCAACTGTTGACCATGGGAGACAGCAACAAAAGATGAGGAGCCGGTATAACCCACGGTCTAAAATTAAATGAATTATTTTCATATACAATAGAACACACAATCAATAATCTGGGTCACGTGAAATACATTTATTAAACATTTGAAAGCAAAAATGCAATTCATATACAGAAAAAAGTACACAACGCACACACACACACACACACACACACACACACACTATCAACAATATTAACAATCCATTTCAAAATGACAAAAACAAGCCATGGGACAACGTTTGGCCCAAGCCAACTCTGAAGTGCCGTAAACTGACCGATGGACAGAGAGGCACGACAAGAGCTTACTAAGGCAGAGAGGATATTAACAAGGGGGATGCCCATATAAGGAGAAGGCCCCTCCCAGTGTTAGTGGACACCGAGGTTGATGTGCGGGCTCATGCTCAGCAGCCAATCAATGGTCTCCTCCAGGAAGCTCATGTTGTAGTGCGACGCGATGCTCTGGAACACCTTGATCTGCTCAGAGAAGCTCTTTTAAAGACAGACAAACAAAAAGCAGTTTAATTAATACCACCAATCAATCAATCAATCAATCAATCAATCAATCAATCAAAACACTTTATTTGTCCCTGATGGGCAATTTGTGCAGGCAGCCATGCATTGTGAAATATTCATGTGCAATTTTCCCTCGCCATACTATTTTTATGAACATATTCACGTTTTTCCATCTTTTTATTGCCTTGCCCTACTTTTTATGTTTTAGATCTTCAACTTAAACTGTATGTATTCTTTTTTCTATTACCTTGATCTGAGCAATTATAACGGCAACCCCCCCCCCCCCCCCCCCCCCCCCTATAGAGGAGAGATGTGAATGTGATGAGACTGACACGGTAACACACCTTGGCTGAGAACGTGAGCTCAAATTCTCCAGCGCACTTGCAGTACAGCGGCATGTTGGCCTCCTTCACTCCTTTACACTTGACACACGCCTGCACACACACACACACACACACACACACACACACACACACACACACACACACACACACACACACACACACACACACACACACACACACACACACACACACACACACACACACACGTGTTAAACGCCACGAGACAACCCGTACGAAGTGGCGACGGAAACACAGAAACTAAGAAATACGTTTGTCCCGACAATATGAAACCATAACACTCAAAACCAATTCATAAAAAATAATAATTATAATAATCTGCATTTGCAATTAAAATAAGGTGCCTTGTATTAAAAGTAATACATTTGTGGGCGCATTTCAAAAAGTGAATATAAATAATTATAGCATATAATAGATAGTTCCGGTCCTTGATTCTGTACAAATAAAGAAATAAAGAATGAGTGAGGTGTGAATGTGGCGGCGCACCAGGTCCTGCAGAGTGTAGCTCATGAACTTCTTCTGCAGCGCTTCCACCAGAGACATCTCAATGGACTCCGTCTCGTACTGGACCTGGCAGTTGGAGCAGAACCACTGAGGCAACACGGCGCCATCCTGAGGAGCAGAAACAAAACATATGGAAAACTCTTACAGATTTGAGCTTGTTTGCTTGCTTAATATTTGGATTGACGTGAACACAAGCCAGTGTTTTGAGTCTTCAGTAGCAACGCAGCTCTTTCTTCCTCCTTTTCCTCGGCTCTGGCCTCACCTGCGCCACGGACGGGTCCTTGCAGAGGTCGAGGTCGCGGCAGAAGTTGCAGCTGTGGCAGATGACCTCTGGCAGGATGTAGGAGCTGCAGGGGTCACGGAACTGGGCTTGGTCGGAGAACTCCCCCACGTCCACCAGGCGCAGCAGGTCCCTCTTCAGCTTGTTCACCTGGTTGGTGATGTTGACGTCCAGGGACAGCACCTGCGGGGGGTTCACAGGAGACTAATGATGTTAGTTCACGAAGCCTGAAGGTAAGATATCTAAGTATAAAGCGAGGAATCTGTCTGCACACAGCATGCACATACGTACGTATGTATGTCTGTCTTTTGCATATCCCGAGAACCGTAAGGAAATAGGTTAATCATTTGTTGTTGTCGCTGTTTACTTGCTTATATACAAACCCGATTTTATACTGAGACAAAGAGAGGGATGGGAGGGAGGGACGGAAGGATGAGGGGTAATAAGAAAAAGACAGATTCACAGAGACAGAGACAAAGACAGACAGAGACAGAGACAGAGACAGAGGGAGAGGGAGAGAGAGAGAGGAAGGCAGGTATACCTGGCAGACGTATTTGATGAACTCCAGGGCAGGGTTGTTGAGGGGGAGGTGGGAGCCGGGCAGGCTGGGGAACATCTCCGATGGCTGACTCACACTCCGCGTGCCGGTCACCTTCCTCTGGATCTTCTGGGTGATGGTGAAGAAGTTCTGCGTCAGCTCGTTGGACACGTACTCCTGGGAGAACGAGATCATCCCTGCAGGACAAAAAATGTGCATTTGTACAAAAAATGTGCATGTGTACGACGAATGTTTGTATGTAAATAACACACACGCACACCAAGTCAGGAATCCCATGGTCAGCCTGGAGCTAGCGCAACGACACAACCGATGCTAGCTCAAATGCAAGATCTTAAGACATAAAACCCTGACATCGTCACCCGTACCAGGAAGTGCCCCCAGGTCCCCCGCGGCCTGCTGGGAAGCCTGGGTGCCACCGCCCCGCCTCTTGATGGGCGTGGCCCCAGGTGTGTTGCGCCTTAGCTCCGCCTTCATGCTGTGGTAGACCGCCGCGATGTAGGCTGGGTTGAGGACAGCAATAAAAGATCATTAGGACAATAGGACTGGTTTTACCCAGTATTTAAGTTAGTCAGTGTGTACATTTAGGCAGTAAATAACAACACATAAAGGAGGACACATTGATATTTACCAGAGACGATCATGAGGAAGTACTTCTGACAGGAGGCGGTTTGGGGCAGGTACTGCATGATGTTCCAGTTGCTCTCAATCAGGTCCTCCACCTCGTCCGTCTCCCCATCCCCGTCCTCTTCCTCCCCGCCTGCCTCTTCCTCATCATCCTCATCCTCACTGCCGTCTTCCTCTCCGCCCTCGCCGCTCTTCCTCTTCTTCTTTAGTTTCCCTCCATCCTGACAGAAGAAGAGACATCGACAACATCAGTGTCACATGGGTTAGATAACTCCGGCGTAGTCCCACTGAAAACAGTGTGAAGTCGCTCTGGATAAAAGCCCCTGCATTTTTAACTACTTTATACGCATGTACACATATACCTTATGTACATTTCTATATGCATATTTTATTTATTTATATTGATAAACCTTTGTCTATTTTCTGTGTTTCCATGTTAATGCCTTGCCATCATTTCGGTGTTACATACTTTTTATATATATTCTTGAAATACTTTATTCCATTTTCTTTTTTTGACCTGAGAAATTGTAACAGCAGCAATAAAGTGACTAAAGCAGCGGTCTAAAGTGGTTACCTCTCCACAGAGTGCGCCAGAGGGCAGCTTGCCCTTCACCCCTCCGTGATTGGCCGGGTCCATCCACAGCAGGAAGTCCCAGCAGCGGGAGAAGGAGATGGACAGCGAGTGGAAGATCTCCCGGGAGTGGATGCTAGGAAGAGACGGGTTCAGGGGCGAGGGAGGTTTCACATTTTCATTAAACATGGGAAGTGGGAAGTGACAAATAATATGTTTTCAGACAATAATAATAATAATCCCCCAAACTAAACTTTAAACCAGCTGCTTATCGCCTCGCCGGTCTCACCTGTTGGTGATGTATTCCACGTAGCCGATGGCGTCGTCTGTCCTGCGTTTCTTGGTACACAAGATGATCCTGTTGAAGTTCCCGTACACCACAGTGGAGCCGAGACGCTTGAACTCTGCGACAAGCCTGGACAGCAGCGGTACACCATCGATCAATTCATGGATGGATTATCACTTGACTTAACCACATATTGTTTACAGAACATCAAATAATTTCTCACACAAACTCTCACACTCCACCCAAAATAAGCCAATCACAAGTAGGCATAACCCATAGAAACCCCATTGGCCAAGAAGAGTAACCTTTCCTTGTCATTTCTATGACCACAACACTTGTAGTTATGTCAATACAGAGAAAATAATATAACTTATAACCCCAGGTATTGAGGCAGGGGCGTGGTTACCCTTTTGACGGAGCAGAGCGGTACCCAGAGCCACTTACTGCAGGAAGACCTTCTTCATCATGTTGTGGAGCGTGCGGTTGCAAGCGGGCCGGGTCGTAAGCAGGGAAGCTGGTCGAGCGCAGCCAGCGGTAGAAGTGCATCACCTGGTTGTCTGCGTACACGTTGTGGTACTGGGTGATCTCCCGCACCCAGCCCACCACCATGCTCTTCAGGATCCTGATGGCACAACGCGACAGTCGTGAGACTAGGTCTGCAGATAACCTTTGGTTTCATAGTCGATTGATCTAACAATCATTTTTACGATTCATCGATTAATCGTTTAGTCTAGAAAATGTGCTTTATCTGACATTTATCTTAAGCAGCCAAGAAAAAATAAAGTATTCCGCTAGATGCCACTAAATCCTTTAAAGGGACATGCACATAAATGCCCGGCGATCCAGCCTGTGTGTACCTGAACGTGTTGGAGCAGAGGGCAGTCTCGTCGTAGCTGGCCACCGCCATGGCCCCCTGGTTCCCTGACGTCATCATGTCCTCCAGCGAGGCCTGCTGGATGACGTCGAAGCTCACGCCCAGGCTGGCCCCGCCCTCCATGTCGTTCACATGCTGGGACTGTAGGATGGTGTTGACCGCAAGGCTCTGCAGGTCCAGCTCCACACACACTGAACAGGGGACCGGTGTTAACACACACACTGGACACACACACTGGACACACACACACACACACACACACACACACACACACGTAACCAGGTGTCATCTCCACCACACGGGGGGACCCTACCCACCTGTGGAGTAGCATCCCTGTGCGTTGATCTCCACAGAGACCCGGTCGTCGCTCTCCATCACCAGCCGGCTGTCATCCGCCTCGCGGCCCCCCAGGTCGGGCCGGGCAGTGGGGGACATCCACAGCAGGTGGTTGTGCTTGCGCAGGTGTCTGGCCAGGAACAGGTCCGAGCCGAAGATGGACACGTCCTGGGGCAGGTTCCCCACGGGCAAGTGGTAGTACCTTCAGAGCAGGAGGATGTCCAGAGTTAGAAGAGGGAGGGTTAGATCGCGCTTCCCGCACAGACATGAGCTGATTGGAATCATGATGAGCAAATGTCTGCACCTTTTATACTATATTCATGACACAGCTTTCTTGAATACTCGATTCTGAACAGCAGACCGCTGCTACGAATAACAGACCGTTGCTATGGACACCATTTCCAACTGTAGAATCTAACAGACTATTATTTTTAGTGGGAGCAATTAAATCATTTTTAAATCAATAAAAATCAAATGATTGATTTCTTTAGGAAGTAGCCATGTAATACGCAGGATAATGTACAGCGAGCTGGTCATTACTGCCAAATAATCACTAATCAATCATCACCCTGTCAGGGTTTTATTTCGCAACAATGACCGACTTGCTGTACATTATCCCTTACATATTGTTATCCTGGGTAAAAAAACACCCATCACTTTCCTCACCCGGGCCATGTCGAAGGCCTGCGACAGGCAGCTGTCCCAGGTTGAGGTAGTGGGCGGAGCATGCGGCGGGCGCCGTGCCGCTGCCAGTCCAGCACGTTGTAGCTGATCTCGTCCGCCACGTGCACAGGACCACCGGAACTCCTCCAGCACCCCCATGCCTGACGCCAGGCGACGCAGCTCCCAGTTGGACTGCACCGCAATCAGGGTCGGCCCACGGCGCTCTTTCCTGGATTCACATAGAAACAACCGTTAGAGATCCATTTAAATGTTTTATACGAGTCACCGGACAAAAAAACAAAACCTCTGAGACAACACTGTCCTCCAGTAACACCGAATACTGCTTTCTGATCTGCTAAACCTGAGCCAGGTCACATCCAGAATAACCTTATTTCGATTGTCCGAAGGAAT
>JAOPHQ010005603.1:2500-29458 GCA_030340625.1 Merluccius polli | reverse complement strand
CCTCTACTGCCTCTACTGCCTCTATACCATCTCTCTACTGTCTCTACTGCCTCTACTGCCTCTATACCATCTCTCTACTGTCTCTACTGCCTCTACTGCCTCTATACCATCTCTCTACTGTCTCTACTGCCTCTATACCATCTCTCTACTGTCTCTACTGCCTCTACTGCCTCTATACCATCTCTCTACTGTCTCTACTGCCTCTACTGCCTCTATACCATCGCTCTACTGTCTCTACTGCCTCTACTGCCTCTATACCATCTCTCTACTGTCTCTACTGCCTCTATACCATCTCTCTACTGTCTCTACTGTCTCTATACCATCTCTCTACTGTCTCTACTGCCTCTACTGCCTCTATACCATCTCTCTACTGTCTCTACTGCCTCTACTGCCTCTATACCATCTCTCTACTGTCTCTACTGTCTCTACTGCCTCTATACCATCTCTCTACTGTCTCTACTGTCTCTATACCATCTCTCTACTGTCTCTACTGCCTCTACTGCCTCTCTACCATCTCTCTACTGTCTCTACTGCCTCTACTGCCTCTATACCATCTCTCTACTGTCTCTACTGTCTCTACTGCCTCTATACCATCTCTCTACTGTCTCTACTGCCTCTACTGCCTCTATACCATCTCTCTACTGTCTCTACTGCCTCTACTGCCTCTATACCATCTCTCTACTGCCTCTACTGCCTCTATACCATCTCTCTACTGTCTCTACTGCCTCTACTGCCTCTACTGCCTCTATACCATCTCTCTACTGTCTCTACTGCCTCTACTGCCTCTATACCATCTCTCTACTGCCTCTACTGCCTCTATACCATCTCTCTACTGTCTCTACTGCCTCTATACCATCTCTCTACTGTCTCTAATGTCTCTAATGTGTCTACTGGCTCTACTGCCTCTATACCATCTCTCTACTGTCTCTACTGTCTCTATACCATCTCTCTACTGTCTCTACTGCCTCTACTGCCTCTATACCATCTCTCTACTGTCTCTACTGCCTCTACTGCCTCTATACCATCTCTCTACTGTCTCTACTGCCTCTACTGCCTCTATACCATCTCTCTACTGTCTCTACTGTCTCTACTGCCTCTATACCATCTCTCTACTGTCTCTACTGTCTCTATACCATCTCTCTACTGTCTCTACTGCCTCTACTGCCTCTATACCATCTCTCTACTGTCTCTACTGCCTCTACTGCCTCTATACCATCTCTCTACTGTCTCTACTGTCTCTACTGCCTCTATACCATCTCTCTACTGTCTCTACTGCCTCTACTGCCTCTATACCATCTCTCTACTGTCTCTACTGCCTCTACTGCCTCTATACCATCTCTCTACTGCCTCTACTGCCTCTATACCATCTCTCTACTGTCTCTACTGCCTCTACTGCCTCTACTGCCTCTATACCATCTCTCTACTGTCTCTACTGCCTCTACTGCCTCTATACCATCTCTCTACTGCCTCTACTGCCTCTATACCATCTCTCTACTGTCTCTACTGCCTCTATACCATCTCTCTACTGTCTCTACTGTCTCTACTGTCTCTACTGTCTCTACTGCCTCTACTGCCTCTATACCATCTCTCTACTGCCTCTACTGCCTCTATACCATCTCTCTACTGTCTCTACTGCCTCTACTGCCTCTATACCATCTCTCTACTGCCTCTACTGCCTCTATACCATCTCTCTACTGTCTCTACTGCCTCTACTGCCTCTATACCATCTCTCTACTGTCTCTACTGTCTCTACTGCCTCTCTCTGTCTGTCTGTGCGTATGTAATGTCCTTCAGCAGTGGTACCTCTGTTGTGTGTTCAGAGTGGAGAAGTGCTTTTCCATAGAGATCAGCTTCCAGAGCTTTGACACTGAAGAGGAAACCGATACACTGAGTCTCTATGAGGGCGTCGGGACAGAGAAGCGTCTTGTATGTAAGTATGTTCACCATAGTGGTATGTAAGTATGTTCACCATAGTGGTATGTAAGTATGTTCACCATAGTGGTATGTAAGTATGTTCACCATAGTGGTACGTAAGTATGTTCACCATAGTGGTACGTAAGTATGTTCACCATAGTGGTATGTAAGTATGTTCACCATAGTGGTATGTAAGTATGTTCACCATAGTGGTATGTGAGTATGTTCACCATAGTGGTATGTAAGTATGTTCACCATAGTGGTATGTAAGTATGTTCACCATAGTGGTATGTAAGTATGTTCACCATAGTGGTATGTAAGTATGTTCACCATAGTGGTATGTAAGTATGTTCACCATAGTGGTATGTAAGTATGTTCACCATAGTGGTATGTAAGTATGTTCACCATAGTGGTATAAGTATGTTCACCATAGTGGTATGTAAGTATGTTCACCATAGTGGTATGTAAGTATGTTCACCATAGTGGTATGTAAGTATGTTCACCATAGTGGTATGTAAGTATGTTCACCATAGTGGTATGTGAGTATGTTCACCATAGTGGTATGTAAGTATGTTCACCATAGTGGTATGTAAGTATGTTCACCATAGTGGTATGTAAGTATGTTCACCATAGTGGTATGTAAGTATGTTCACCATAGTGGTATGTAAGTATGTTCACCATAGTGGTATGTAAGTATGTTCACCATAGTGGTATGTAAGTATGTTCACCATAGTGGTATGTAAGTATGTTCACCATAGTGGTATGTAAGTATGTTCACCATAGTGGTATAAGTATGTTCACCATAGTGGTATGTGAGTATGTTCACCATAGTGGTATGTAAGTATGTTCACCATAGTGGTATGTAAGTATGTTCACCATAGTGGTATAAGTATGTTCACCATAGTGGTACGTAAGTATGTTCACCATAGTGGTACGTAAGTATGTTCACCATAGTGGTACGTAAGTATGTTCACCATAGTGGTATGTAAGTATGTTCACCATAGTGGTATGTAAGTATGTTCACCATAGTGGTATGTAAGTATGTTCACCATAGTGGTATGTAAGTATGTTCACCATAGTGGTATGTAAGTATGTTCACCATAGTGGTATGTAAGTATGTTCACCATAGTGGTATGTGAGTATGTTCACCATAGTGGTATGTAAGTATGTTCACCATAGTGGTATGTAAGTATGTTCACCATAGTGGTATGTAAGTATGTTCACCATAGTGGTATGTAAGTATGTTCACCATAGTGGTATGTAAGTATGTTCACCATAGTGGTATGTAAGTATGTTCACCATAGCTACACCAAGAGATGTCTAATGTCTACCTTCTGTCACTGTAAATCATCTACTTTCTATGTTTTACTGTTTATTGTCTCTACTTCCTCCACTTTTATCTCTATCTCTTTAATAGAGATTAACTTAATATCTAATATCTATTAAACAACATATGAAGTAATGTTTGACTTCTCTTTGTCACTATAAAATATCTATTTTATCTGAGTTACCTTAACTGTTTAATATATATATATATATATATATATATATATATATATATATATATATATATATATATATATATATATATATATATATGCTAATAGTTATCTTCACTATATATGCTGTTATCTTAATCTATTAAAATGTAACTTGTTCATTTAACTATTAAAGATATAACTTTGTGTTATCTTATTGTTACTTATTGTCTACACTCTCAGCTGTGCTGTCAGGCTCCACCCCTCCAGGAAGTGTTTGGCTTTTTTCGGACCAATCAACTGTTGAGTTCATCTCTGATGAGTACAACAACCTGCCGGGCTTCAGAGCCGTCTACAAGGCTGCCAACACCTCCAACCTCTCCAGTAATAATAATAATAATAATACATAGTATTTATATTGTATTATACAGTAACATCATCTAATCTAATACAACCTAATATAATATAATATAATACAACCTAATATAATATCATCTAACACAACCTAATATAATATAATATAATACAACCTAATATAACATAATATAATATAACCGAATCTAATGTAATACAACCTAATATAATATAATGTTATACAACCTAATATAATATAACATAATATAATATAACTGAATCTAATGTAATATAATATAACATAATATAATATAACTGAATCTAATGTAATACAACCTAATATAATATAACATAATATAATATAATATAACTGAATCTAATGTAATAAAACCTAATCTAATATAACATAATATAATATAACATAATATAATATAACCGAATCTAATGTAATACAACCTAATATAATATAACATAATATAATATAACTGGATCTAATGTAATACAACCTAATCTAATATAACATAATATAACATAATATAATATAACATAACATAACATACTATAATATAACATAATAAAACATAATATAATATAACATAATATAATATAACTGAATCTAATGTAATACAACCTAATATAATATAACATAACATAATATAATATAACATAATATAACATAATATAATATAACATAATATAACATAATATACAAACTATATTATATATTATTAACTATAATATACACACAAATGAATGTTCTTTATGGTCTCGGCTCCAATAATATGAATATATGAATATTAGTCGGATTGTAATCATCCGGTTGTCTCTCCAGATGAACAGAAGCTCAGCTGTTCCTTTGAGCAAGGCATGTGTTACTGGAGGCAAAGCCCAGCGGACAGCAACACCTGGACTCGAACCAGCGGCCCCACCTTCCCCCCCTTCACTGGGCCCAGCTCAGACCACACCCTGGGCAACAGCTCAGGTTGCTATGGCAATACCTCAGGTTTCTATGGGGACAGCTCAGGTTGCTATGGCAATACCTCAGGTTTCTATGGGGACAGCTCAGGTTGCTATGGGAGGTTGCTCTGGGGAGGTTGCTAGGGATCATCTCAGGTTGTTATGTGATGTTGCTAAGGGGAGGTTGTTATGGGAAGGTTTCTAGGGCGTACCTTTGGCTGATTTAACCATAACTACATGACCGAGTCTCAGTTTCTGACCAATCGCAGGTTACTACCTTGTGACACCTCGGAGCCCCAGCCAATTAGAGAGCAGCTTTTACATCTACAGTCTCCCCCTGACTCCACCCCCTCAACCCATCTGCCTCAAATTCTGGTAAATCATTCTATCAATGAAAAATCAAAAAAGATAAAACTAATAGAAATGTTTAACTAATGTTAACAGGTTCGTTTAACCTAGTTAACATGTTTGTTTAACCTAGTTACCATGTTTGTTTCACTAGTTACTAGGTATGTTTAAGTAGTAACCAGGTTTGTTTACCTAGTTAACACGTTTATTTAACCTAGTTACTAGGTATGTTTAACTGGTTACTAGGTATTTTTAACTAGTTACCAGGTTTGTTTACCTAGTTACCACGTTTATTTAACCTAGTTACTAGGTATGTTTAACTGGTTACTAGGTATTTTTAACTAGTAACCAGGTTTGTTTACCTAGTTACCACGTTTATTTAACCTAGTTACTAGGTATGTTTAACTGGTTACTAGGTAGTTTTAACTAGTTACCAGGTTTGTTTACCTAGTTACCAGCGTTGTTTAACCTAGTTACTAGGTATGTTTAACTAGTTACTAGGTTTTTTTAACTAGTTACCAGGTTTGTTTAACTAGTTACCAGCTTTGTTTAACCTAGTTACTAGGTATGTTTAACTAGTTACTAGGTTTTTTTAACTAGTTACCAGGTTTGTTTAACTAGTTACCAGCTTTGTTTAACCTAGTTACTAGGTATGTTTAACTAGTTACTAGGTTTTTTTAACTAGTTACCAGGTTTGTTTAACTAGTTACCAGCTTTGTTTAACCTAGTTACTAGGTATGTTTAACTAGTTACTAGGTTTTTTTAACTAGTTACCAGGTTTGTTTAACTAGTTACCAGCTTTGTTTAACCTAGTTACCAGGTGTGTTTAACTAGTTACCAGGTTTGTTTAACTAGTTACCAGCTTTGTTTAACCTAGTTACCAGGTGTGTTTAACTAGTTAATATGTATGTTTAACTAGTTACTAGGTATGCTTAACTAGTGACCTGGTTTGTTTAACCTAGTTACTAGGTAAGTTTAACTAGTTACCAGGTTTGTTTACCTAGTTACCACGTTTGTTTAACTAGGTACCACATGTTTGGTGAAGACGTTTATGGGTTGAGGGTGCGACTCAGTGAGCTGTCGTCATCCCAACCAAACATGACTTCAACCTCCGCTATTGTCTTCCAAAGAGACGGTAACTATGGTGACAACTGGAACCCGGGTCAGGTGACCCTTAACCTAACAACGGAAACCATGGTGAGCACAGACAGTGCACACACCCGCCAAGTCGACTCCTCCATTAACTGATATAACGATTTAATAATGACAGAATGACTTCCTGTCTGCCAGAATGACTTCCTGTCTGCCAGAATGACTTCCTGTCTGACAGAATGACTTCCTGTCTGCCAGAATGACTTCCTGTCTGACAGAATGACTTCCTGTCTGTCAGGTTGTGTTTGAGGCGCTGAAGCGAGGCGGTATGAGGAATGACATCGCCCTGGATGACATCATCCTCACCCCCGCTCCCTGTGGAGAGGCACCACCAGAACCCTCTACCGTCCCTCCACCTACTACACCACCCACCACCCCTGGTACTAACTAACCCTAACTAACCCCTGCTTAGTATTAACCAACCCTCTACCGTCCCTCCACCTACTACACCACCCACCACCCCTGGTACTAACTAACCCTAACTAACCCCTGCTTAGTATTAACCAACCCTCTACCGTCCCTCCACCTACTACACCACCCACCACCCCTGGTACTAACTAACCCTAACTAACCCCTGCTTAGTATTAACCAACCATCTACCGTCCCTCCACCTACTACACCACCCACCACCCCTGGTACTAACTAACCCTAACTAACCCCTGCTTAGTATTAACCAACCCTCTACCGTCCCTCCACCTACTACACCACCCCTGGTACTAACTAACCCTAACTAACCCCTGCTTAGTATTAACCAACCCTCTACCGTCCCTCCACCTACTACACCACCCCTGGTACTAACTAACCCTAACTAACCCCTGCTTAGTATTAACCAACCCTCTACCGTCCCTCCACCTACTACACCACCCACCACCCCTGGTACTAACTAACCCTAACTAACCCCTGCTTAGTATTAACCAACCCTCTACTGTCCCTCCACCTACTACACCACCCACCACCCCTGGTACTAACTAACCCTAACTAACCCCTGCTTAGTATTAACCAACCCTCTACCGTCCCTCCACCTACTACACCACCCCTGGTACTAACTAACCCTAACTAACCCCTGCTTAGTATTAACCAACCCTCTACCGTCCCTCCACCTACTACACCACCCCTGGTACTAACTAACCCTAACTAACCCCTGCTTAGTATTAACCAACCCTCTACCGTCCCTCCACCTACTACACCACCCACCACCCCTGGTACTAACTAACCCTAACTAACCCCTGCTTAGTAGTAACCAACCCTCTACCGTCCCTCCCCCTACTACACCACCCACCACCCCTGGTACTAACTAACCCTAACTAACCCCTGCTTAGTATTAACCAACCCTCTACTGTCCCTCCACCTACTACACCACCCACCACCCCTGGTACTAACTAACCCTAACTAACCCCTGCTTAGTATTAACCAACCCTCTACCGTCCCTCCACCTACTACACCACCCCTGGTACTAACTAACCCTAACTAACCCCTGCTTAGTATTAACCAACCCTCTACTGTCCCTCCACCTACTACACCACCCACCACCCCTGGTACTAACTAACCCTAACTAACCCCTGCTTAGTATTAACCAACCCTCTACTGTCCCTCCACCTACTACACCACCCACCACCCCTGGTACTAACTAACCCTAACTAACCCCTGCTTAGTATTAACCAACCCTCTACTGTCCCTCCACCTACTACACCACCCACCACCCCTGGTACTAACTAACCCTAACTAACCCCTGCTTAGTATTAACCAACCCTCTACTGTCCCTCCACCTACTACACCACCCACCACCCCTGGTACTAACTAACCCTAACTAACCCCTGCTTAGTATTAACCAACCCTCTACCGTCCCTCCACCTACTACACCACCCCTGGTACTAACTAACCCTAACTAACCCCTGCTTAGTATTAACCAACCCTCTACTGTCCCTCCACCTACTACACCACCCACCACCCCTGGTACTAACTAACCCTAACTAACCCCTGCTTAGTATTAACCAACCCTCTACTGTCCCTCCACCTACTACACCACCCACCACCCCTGGTACTAACTAACCCTAACTAACCCCTGCTTAGTATTAACCAACCCTCTACTGTCCCTCCACCTACTACACCACCCACCACCCCTGGTACTAACTAACCCTAACTAACCCCTGCTTAGTATTAACCAACCCTCTACCGTCCCTCCACCTACTACACCACCCACCACCCCTGGTACTAACTAACCCTAACTAACCCCTGCTTAGTATTAACCAACCCTCTACTGTCCCTCCACCTACTACACCACCCACCACCCCTGGTACTAACTAACCCTAACTAACCCCTGCTTAGTATTAACCAACCCTCTACCGTCCCTCCACCTACTACACCACCCACCACCCCTGGTACTAACTAACCCTAACTAACCCCTGCTTAGTATTAACCAACCATCTACCGTCCCTCCCCCTACTACACCACCCACCACCCCTGGTACTAACTAACCCTAACTAACCCCTGCTTAGTATTAACCAACCCTAACCCTTTCTGTGTTTTTCCTCAGTTGACTGTGGAGGACCCTTTGACATCTGGGAACCCAACTCCACCTTCAGTTCTCCGAACTTCCCTCAAAACTACGGAAACAAAGCTAACTGTATGTAAAAACTACAGAAACAAAGCTAACTGTATGTAAAAACTACAGAAACAAAGCTAACTGTATGTAAAAACTACAGAAACAAAGCTAACTGTATGTAAAAACTACAGAAACAAAGCTAACTGTATGTAAAAACTACAGAAACAAAGCTAACTGTATGTAAAAACTACAGAAACAAAGCTAACTGTATGTAAAAACTACAGAAACAAAGCTAACTGTATGTAAAAACTACAGAAACAAAGCTAACTGTATGTAAAAACTACAGAAACAAAGCTAACTGTATGTAAAAACTACAGAAACAAAGCTAACTGTATGTAAAAACTACGGAAACAAAGCTAACTGTATGTAAAAACTACAGAAACAAAGCTAACTGTATGTAAAAACTACGGAAACAAAGCTAACTGTATGTAAAAACTACAGAAACAAAGCTAACTGTATGTAAAAACTACAGAAACAAAGCTAACTGTATGTAAAAACTACAGAAACAAAGCTAACTGTATGTAAAAACTACAGAAACAAAGCTAACTGTATGTAAAAACTACGGAAACAAAGCTAACTGTATGTAAAAACTACAGAAACAAAGCTAACTGTATGTAAAAACTACAGAAACAAAGCTAACTGTATGTAAAAACTACAGAAACAAAGCTAACTGTATGTAAAAACTACAGAATCAAAGCTAACTGTATGTAAAAACTACAGAAACAAAGCTAACTGTATGTAAAAACTACAGAATCAAAGCTAACTGTATGTAAAAACTACAGAAACAAAGCTAACTGTATGTAAAAACTACAGAAACAAAGCTAACTGTATGTAAAAACTACAGAAACAAAGCTAACTGTATGTAAAAACTACAGAAACAAAGCTAACTGTATGTAAAAACTACAGAAACAAAGCTAACTGTATGTAAAAACTACAGAAACAAAGCTAACTGTATGTAAAAACTACAGAAACAAAGCTAACTGTATGTAAAAACTACAGAAACAAAGCTAACTGTATGTAAAAACTACAGAAACAAAGCTAACTGTATGTAAAAACTACAGAGACAAAGCTAACTGTATGTAAAAACTACAGAAACAAAGCTAACTGTATGTAAAAACTACAGAAACAAAGCTAACTGTATGTAAAAACTACAGAAACAAAGCTAACTGTATGTGAAAACTACAGAAACAAAGCTAACTGTATGTAAAAACTACAGAAACAAAGCTAACTGTATGTAAAAACTACAGAAACAAAGCTAACTGTATGTGAAAACTACAGAAACAAAGCTAACTGTATGTAAAAACTACAGAAACAAAGCTAACTGTATGTAAAAACTACAGAAACAAAGCTAACTGTATGTGAAAACTACAGAAACAAAGCTAACTGTATGTAAAAACTACAGAAACAAAGCTAACTGTATGTAAAAACTACAGAAACAAAGCTAACTGGACATAAAAACTACAGAAAGATAGCTAACTGGACATAAAAACTACAGAAAGATAGCTAACTGGACATAAAAACTACAGAAAGATGGCTAACTGGACATAACAACTACAGAAACCTAGCTAACTGGACATAAAAACTACAGAAAGATAGCTAACTGGACATAAAAACTACAGAAAGATGGCTAACTGGACATAAAAACTACAGAAACCTAGCTAACTGGACATAACAACTACAGAAAGATGGCTAACTGCATGTGAAGTATATGGAGACAACGCTTATTAATGTGAAAGCTAAGTGGATAATGTTAGGATACAATGGTGACATCATGTACTAATTCCCATGATGCTTTGCTCCACAGGCCTGTGGACGCTCCACGCCAGAGAAGGATGGAACATCCGACTCCATTTCCTGTACTTTGATCTGGAAGCCACCTTTGACCTGGTAGAGGTCCGAGATGGATCAGGGCCGGATTCTCTGCTCCTTGGTGAGGCTAACCCCTAACCCTGACCCTGACCCCCAGACCATAAACTAACCCCTAGACCCTAACCTGTAACCCTAAACCCCTCACCCATAGACTAACCCCTAACCTGTAACCCTAAACCCCTCACCCATAGACTAACCCCTAACCTGTAACCCTAAACCCCTCACCCATAGACTAACCCCTAACCTGTAACCCTAAACCCCTCACCCATAAACTAACCCCTAACCTGTAACCCTAAACCCCTCACCCATAGACTAACCCCTAACCTGTAACCCTAAACCCCTCACCCATAGACTAACCCCTAACCTGTAACCCTAAACCCCTCACCCATAGACTAACCCCTAACCTGTAACCCTAAACCCCTCACCCATAGACTAACCCCTAACCTGTAACCCTAAACCCCTCACCCATAGACTAACCCCTAACCTGTAACCCTAAACCCCTCACCCATAGACTAACCCCTAACCTGTAACCCTAAACCCCTCACCCATAGACTAACCCCTAACCTGTAACCCTAAACCCCTCACCCATAGACTAACCCCTAGACATTAAACTAACCGCTAGACCCCAACCTCTAACCGCTCATGTATACCAGTAGTATATATATATATATATATATATATATATATATATATATATATATATATATATATATATATATATATATGTTTAATAATAATAATACAGTAATACTGTCCGGTTCCACAACTGGTTTTATAAGAGCAGATGAAGAGCAGCGCTGGGTCTCCTCTCAGGTGTGTTCACAGGTACAGAGAGACCCTCCCCAGACCTGATCTCCACAGCCAATCAGGTGACAGTGAGGTTGTTGACGGACAGCGGGAGAACGGCAGGAGGGTTCCAAGCTCACTTCACCTCTGGGTTGAACATCGGCTCTCCAGGTAAGAAGTTCCCAGAGTTAACAACTAGTTAACAAATAGTTAACTCGTCAAACAAATAGTTAACTATTTAACCCGTTACTAATTCACCTCCGGGTTGAATATCGGCTTTCCAGGTAAGACGTTCCCCTAGTTAACAACTTACTTGGGCTCTTCAAGTAGGAGGTTCCCCTAGTTAACAACTAGTTAACAACTAGTTCAACAAGTGACCTGGTTCTCCGTGTTCCCAGAGCCGTGTGAAGAAGGCCAGTACCAGTGTCTCCTAGGAGACTGTATCCATGGTAACGCTCTCTGTGACGGTGTCGTCGACTGCCCTGATGCCTCTGATGAAGGAGACTGTGGTGAGAACATTTCATAGATTGTATTATCTTCTGGATTTGATTAGGATTCTAGATTATGATAAACATGAGATCATAAGTCTCCAGCCGTCAGTAGCCTGACGTCAAATATCATTTGATTATTATTTTATATTATATATTATATTCATCTCATCTGATCCTGGTGGTACTGTGATGTTTGTTATGTTTCTAGTGCACATGCCGGTGTTTAACACAATGAAGCGCCTTCAAATCCAGAACCAGCACAGCAACTACACAGTCTGCGCTCGGGACTGGAGCCAACACCTGTCTGACTTCACCTGCAGCTACCTGGGACACAGGTAGGAACAGCTCACCTGGGACACAGGTAGGAACAGCTCACCTGGAGAACAGGTAGGAACAGCTCACCTGGAGAACAGATAGGAACAGCTCACCTGGGACACAGGTAGGAACAGCTCACCTGGGACACAGGTAGGAACAGCTCACCTGGGACACAGGTAGGAACAGCTCACCTGGGACACAGGTAGGAACAGCTCACCTGGGACACAGGTAGGAACAGCTCACCTGGAGAACAGGTAGGAACAGCTCACCTGGGACACAGGTAGGAACAGCTCACCTGGGACACAGGTAGGAACAGCTCACCTGGGACACAGGTAGGAACAGCTCACCTGGGACACAGGTAGGAACAGCTCACCTGGAGAACAGGTAGGAACAGCTCACCTGGAGAACAGGTAGGAACAGCTCACCTGGGACACAGGTAGGAACAGCTCACCTGGAGAACAGGTAGGAACAGCTCACCTGGGACACAGGTAGGAACAGCTCACCTGGGACACAGGTAGGAACAGCTCACCTGGGACACAGATAGGAACAGCTCACCTGGGACACAGGTAGGAACAGCTCACCTGGAGAACAGGTAGGAACAGCTCACCTGGGACACAGGTAGGAACAGCTCACCTGGAGAACAGGTGAAGGATGCTTACCAATGGGAGGAGTGTGTTTGCAGGTCGGGGAAAGCGGTCCCGGTCCCAGCAGTCATCCAGGATTCCCCATTTGTCAGCATTACCATCAAGCCCAACAAAACACTGGAGCTTAACATGAGGTCAACATTAACCATAACATAACCATAACATAACATTAACCATCACATGCAATATGCATAACCATAACCATAACATAACATTAACCATCACATACAATATGCATAACCATAACATTAACCATAACCATAACATAACATTAACCATCACATACAATATGCATAACCATAACATTAACCATCACATGCAATATGCATAACCATAACCATAACATAACATTAACCATCACATACAATATGCATAACCATAACATTAACCATAACATAACATTAACCATCACATGCAATATGCATAACCATAACATTAACCATCACATGCAATATGCATAACCATAACATTAACCATAACATTAACCATAACCATAACATTGCATTAACTATAACATAACATTAACCATAACATACAATATGCATAACCATAACATTAACCATCACATGCAATATGCATAACCATAACATTAACCATAACCATAACATTGCATTAACTATAACATAAAAATAATCCATTACATAACATATATAGTATATATAACATTAACTATAACATCACCATAACTACAACCATACATATATACCACACATAAAATAACCATAAGCATAATATAACCATACTATAACCATAATATAACCATAACATAAACATAACATAACAGTAACCATAACATAACATTAACCATAACTAATATAATATATATACATTTCTGCTGTTTAGTGAAACCTGTGTTGGAGAAGAAGTCATTTCACTGAGTTGTGGAAACCAACGTAAGCCAAATTCTTTTACTTTTTCATACGCAGTACTTTTCATAGGCAGTACTTTTTCATACGCAGTACTTTTCATACGCAGTACTTTTCATGCGCAGTACTTTTCATACGCAGTACTTTTCATAGGCAGTACTTTTCATGCGCAGTACTTTTCATACCCAGTACTTTTCATACGCAGTACTTTTCATACGCAGTACTTTTCATAGGCAGTACTTTTCATACGCAGTACTTTTCATAGGCAGTACTTTTCATAGGCAGTACTTTTCATACGCAGTACTTTTCATAGGCAGTACTTTTCATAGGCAGTACTTTTCATACGCAGTACTTTTCATAGGCAGTACTTTTCATACGCAGTACTTTTCATACGCAGTACTTTTCATAGGCAGTACTTTTCATAGGCAGTACTTTTCATACACAGTACTTTTCATACGCAGTACTTTTCATACGCAGTACTTTTTATACGCAGTACTTTTCATACGCAGTACTTTTCATAGGCAGTACTTTTCATAGGCAGTACTTTTCATACGCAGTACTTTTCATAGGCAGTACTTTTCATACGCAGTACTTTTCATAGGCAGTACTTTTCATAGGCAGTACTTTTCATACGCAGTACTTTTCATAGGCAGTACTTTTCATAGGCAGTACTTTTCATACCCAGTACTTTTCATAGGCAGTACTTTTCATAGGCAGTACTTTTCATAGGCAGTACTTTTCATACCCAGTACTTTTCATAGGCAGTACTTTTCATACGCAGTACTTTTCATAGGCAGTACTTTTCATACGCAGTACTTTTCATAGGCAGTACTTTTCATAGGCAGTACTTTTCATAGGCAGTACTTTTCATACGCAGTACTTTTCATACGCAGTACTTTTCATAGGCAGTACTTTTCATAGGCAGTACTTTTCATACACAGTACTTTTCATACGCAGTACTTTTCATACGCAGTACTTTCAGTAAAACTAAATATGTCTTTAGCGTGTGGTGTTCGTCTCGTCTCCATGACAACCCCTTCCAGACAGACGGACACCCATACAGCGGACCAATGGATCAGTCGAGGTAACAATTTATTATTCATATTATTATGAATTGTTATTCTGTACCATTACCCTCTCCTAGTTCCTCTCCTAGTGTCCTTCCTTGTCTCCTCTCCTAGTATCCTCTTCTAGTTCCTCTCCTAGTGTCCTTCCTTGTGTCTTCTCCTAGTGACCCCTACTTGTCTCCTCTCCTAGTATCCTCTTCTAGTGTCCTCTCCTAGTATCCTCTCCTAGTGTCCTCTCCTTGTGGTCTCTCCTCGTGTCCTCTCCTTGTGGTCTCTCCTCGTGTCCTCTCCTTGTGGTCTCTCCTCGTGTCCTCTCCTTGTTGTTCTGTCCTCTCCTAGTGTCCTCTCCTTGTCTCCTCTCCTAGCAAGTGTCAGAGTGGTGGGAGGGGTAAATGCTGAGAAGGGGGCGTGGCCGTGGATCGTCTCTCTTCATTGGCGGCAGCGGCACGTCTGTGGAGCCACTCTGATTGACCCTCATTGGCTGGTTACTGCAGCGCACTGCGTCTACGGGTAACTAGCTAGCCTTAGCCACTAACTAGCCTTAGCCACTATCTAACCTTAGCCACTAACTAGCCTTAGCCACTAACTAGCCTTAGCCACTAGGGAGTCCCAGGGTCTGTTTCAAAACGTTTCCTAATGTTTAAGCTGAGGATCAAAGTTAATAAAGTTTAAAGTTACTTTAATGAGCTACAAGACATCAGCAACTGACAGAAGGTGAGCAGGACTGACAGATGATGAGCAGGACTGACAGAAGGTGAGCAGGACTGACAGATGATGAGCAGGACTGACAGAAGGTGAGCAGGACTGACAGAAGATGAGCAGGACTGACAGAAGGTGAGCAGGACTGACAGAAGGTGAGCAGGACTGACAGATGATGAGCAGGACTGACAGAAGGTGAGCAGGACTGACAGATGATGAGCAGGACTGACAGAAGATGAGCAGGACTGACAGAAGGTGAGCAGGACTGACAGAAGATGAGCAGGACTGACAGAAGGTGAGCAGGACTGACAGATGATGAGCAGGACTGACAGAAGGTGAGCAGGACTGACAGATGATGAGCAGGACTGACAGAAGGTGCTGACTGACAGAAGGTGCTGACTGACAGAAGGTGCTGACTGACAGAAGGTGCTGACTGACAGAAGATGAGCAGGACTGACAGAAGGTGCTGACTGACAGAAGGTGCTGACTGACAGAAGGTGCTGACTGACAGAAGGTGCTGGAGTGCAGAAGGTGCTGGAGTGCAGAAGTGGGAGGAGTTCAGATTTTTTCACTGTTTTTGCGGTTGTGAGTTTGAGATCGGAACTCTAAGGTGAGTTGAGGCTTTGGACTGTTGAGCTGGAGGTTGTTGCCAGGCAACCGCTTGGCCTCCCTGACGCCAAAATTCACCGCCGTTGTAATGAGTCCGGCGGCGGTTGTGTCATGGCGTACTTGAAGATGTGGACAGAGCTGTGTTGGGATGTGAGGGGATGTGAGGGGTTTGTGTGGAGGGAGACTAGCCAGGGGGGGTGAGGGTGGGATGAAAGGTTGTTGAACGTGACCCTTGACCCCCCCCCCACAGGAAGCTCTGTATCCAGCGGCATATAGAGAGGTTAAGACTTTGGCTGTGGTTAAGTTTGCCATTACCAGCAGACTGAAGAACACAGCCAAGTATCCCAGAATGCATTTCACACCAACTGGCAGCGATAGCGGAGATGTTTAAGCAGACTGACAGCTGTTGAAATTTGACTGTTTGTTAGTTTGTCAAGGCTACACTTGATCCCTGGACCTTCACTTGATCCCTGGACCTTCACTTGATCCCTGAACCTTCACTTGATCCCTGAACCTTCACTTGATCCCTGAACCTTCACTTGATCCCTGAACCTTCACTTAATCCCTGGACCTTCACTTGATCCCTGAACCTTCACTTGATCCCTGAACCTTCACTTAATCCCTGGACCTTCACTTGATCCCTGAACCTTCACTTGATCCCTGAACCTTCACTTGATCCCTGGACCTTCACTTGATCCCTGAACCTTCACTTGATCCCTGAACCTTCACTTGATCCCTGAACCTTCACTTGATCCCTGGACCTTCACTTGATCCCTGGACCTTCACTTGATCCCTGAACCTTCACTTGATCCCTGGACCTTCACTTGATCCCTGGACCTTCACTTGATCCCTGGACCTTCACTTGATCCCTAGACCTTCACTTGATCCCTGGACCTTCACTTGATCCCTAGACCTTCACTTGATCCCTGGACCTTCACTTGATCCCTGGACCTTCACTTGATCCCTGGACTTTTGAGCACCAGCAGTATCACAGCGATTGAGCTTCTTGGATAGCAGTTTCAGCAGAATTTCCACAGTTTCCACAGCGAGTACAATGGAGCTCAAGGAAATCTTCTGGAGATTTATCAGGAGGCGTGAGTTGAACCAGCCCTAGTTCTAGACTACGATGATGACTTCATTCTGGTTCAAACCGGACCAAACAATGCAGAGCATCGCCGTGCTAAACCATGCATACATATAAATGATCATCAATATAACAGTAACCATAACATAACCATAACTATTATTCATATTTACTTCCAGGAAAAACCTCCATGTGAAGTTGTGGACCGCTGTGCTGGGGCTCCACGCTCAGGGAGACCTGAGGTCACCTGACGTCCAGACCAGAGCAGTCGATCAGATCCTCATCAATAACCACTACAACAGACTGACCAAGCAGGCTGACATCGCTATGATGCACCTAGAGGCTCCAGTTAACCTAACTAGTACGTAACCTAACTAGTAGTTCATCTAACTAGTAACCAGTTAACCAGACCAGAGCAGTTGATCAGATCCTCATCAATAACCACTACAACAGACTGACCAAGCAGGCTGACATCGCTATGATGCACCTAGAGGCTCCAGTTAACCTAACTAGTACGTAACCTAACTAGTAGTTCATCTAACTAGTAACCAGTTAACCAGACCAGAGCAGTTGATCAGATCCTCATCAATAACCACTACAACAGACTGACCAAGCAGGCTGACATCGCTATGATGCACCTAGAGGCTCCAGTTAACCTAACTAGTACGTAACCTAACTAGTCGTTCATCTAAGTAGTAACCAGTCAACCAGACCAGAGCAGTCGATCAGATCCTCATCAATAACCACTACAACAGACTGACCAAGCAGGCTGACATCGCTATGATGCACCTAGAGGCTCCAGTTAACCTAACTAGTACGTAACCTAACTAGTAGTTCATCTAACTAGTAACCAGTTAACCAGACCAGAGGAGTCGATCAGATCCTCATCAATAACCACTACAACAGACTGACCAAGCAGGCTGACATCGCTATGATGCACCTAGAGGCTCCAGTTAACCTAACTAGTACGTAACCTAACTAGTAGTTCATCTAACTAGTAACCAGTTAACCAGACCAGAGCAGTCGATCAGATCCTCATCAATAACCACTACAACAGACTGACCAAGCAGGCTGACATCGCTATGATGCACCTAGAGGCTCCAGTTAACCTAACTAGTACGTAACCTAACTAGTAGTTCATCTAACTAGTAACCAGTTAACCAGACCAGAGCAGTTGATCAGATCCTCATCAATAACCACTACAACAGACTGACCAAGCAGGCTGACATCGCTATGATGCACCTAGAGGCTCCAGTTAACCTAACTAGTACGTAACCTAACTAGTAGTTCATCTAACTAGTAACCAGTTAACCAGACCAGAGGAGTCGATCAGATCCTCATCAATAACCACTACAACAGACTGACCAAGCAGGCTGACATCGCTATGATGCACCTAGAGGCTCCAGTTAACCTAACTAGTACGTAACCTAACTAGTAGTTCATCTAACTAGTAACCAGTTAACCTAACTAGTAGTTCATTTAACTAGTAACCAGTACAACAGACTGACCAAGTTAACCCAACTAATAGTTAACCAGTTTACCAAACTAGTACTACCAGTTAATCTAACTAGTGAGGAATCAGTTGTGTAAACTAGTAAGGGACTAGTCAACTTAACTAGCAACCAAACCCTAACCTCATTCTAGTCAGCAACAAGGACAACATTAATAATTATACGATAATTATGATGTTATAATTATAATTATACCAGTGTATAATGTTATAATTATAATTATACCAGTGTATAATGATGTTATAATTATAATTATACCAGTGTATAATGTTGTTATAATTATAATTATACCAGTGTATAATGTCATAATTATAATTATACCAGTGTATAATGTTATAATTATAATTATACCAGTGTATAACGATGTTATAATTATAATTATACCAGTGTATAATGTTGTTATAATTATAATTATACCAGTGTATAATGATGTTATAATTATAATTATACCAGTGTATAACGATGTTATAATTATAATTATACCAGTGTATAATGTCATAATTATAATTATACCAGTGTATAATGATGTTATAATTATAATTATACCAGTGTATAATGTTGTTATAATTATAATTATACCAGTGTATAATGATGTTATAATTATAATTATACCAGTGTATAATGATGTTATAAGTATAATTATACCAGTGTATAATGATGTTATAATTATAATTATACCAGTGTATAATGTTATAATTATACCAGTGTATAATGATGTTATAATTATAATTATACCAGTGTATAATGATGTTATAATTATAATTATACCAGTGTATAATGATGTTATAATTATAATTATACCAGTGTATAATGTTATAATTATAATTATACCAGTGTATAATGGTGTTATAATTATAATTATACCAGTGTATAATGGTGTTATAATTATAATTATACCAGTGTATAATGATGTTATAATTATAATTATACCAGTGTATAATGATGTTATAATTATAATTATACCAGTGTATAATGATGTTATAATTATAATTATACCAGTGTATAATGATGTTATAAGTATAATTATATATTGTATTGTAGGTGTGGTGCAGCCAGCATGTCTTCCAGAGGGGGGGGGGGGCCGACCCCCCGGCAGGAAAGTGTTTCATCGCAGGATGGGGGCTGGAGGCGGAGCAAGGTGACATCACAGAGCATCACACACCTAAACTATATCCATATATATATATATATCCATATATATATATATATATATATATATATATATATGTATATATATATATATATATGTATATATGTGTGTGTGTGTGTGTGTAACCTGATCTCGGTTCTCCAGGTTCTCCTGTGGACGTTCTTCAGGAGGCTCAGGTTCCACTGGTGGACAGGAAGCAGTGCCAGCAACAGCTTCCTGAGTATGACATCACTTCCTCCATGTTGTGCGCTGGATTTCCTGCTGGGGGGGTGGACTCCTGTCAGGTAATCAAAACTATACTAGGCTAAGCTAAGCTAAACTAGGCTAGGCTAAGCTAAGCTAGGTTAAACTAGGCTAGGCTAAGCTAAGCTAGGTTAAACTAGGCTAGGCTAAGCTAAACCAGGCTAAGTTAAGCTACACTAGGCTAGGCTAAGTTAAGCTAGGCTAAGTTAAGCTAGGTTAAACTAGGCTAGGCTAAGCTAAACCAGGCTAAGTTAAGCTACGCTAGGCTAGGTTAAATTAAGCTAGGCTAAGTTAAGCTAGGCTAAGCTAAGCTAGGTTAAACTAGGCTAGGCTAAGCTAAACCAGGCTAAGTTAAGCTACACTAGGCTAGGCTAAGTTAAGCTAGGCTAAGTTAAGCTAGGTTAAACTAGGCTAGGCTAAGTTAAGCTAGGCTAAGTTAAGCTAGGTTAAACTAGGCTAGGCTAAGTTAAGCTAGGCTAAGTTAAGCTACACTAGGCTAGGCTAAAATATACGAAGTTAGGTACGTACTCAAACTAAGTAGTGTACTTAGTTTGAGTATGTAGAGTGTTCCCATTATGATCGCGGCTAAAGAAGTGTACTCAAAACGGCCAAAACGCTGAGTGTGCAACGGTACACTATGCGTACTCAGCGGCAGCCATCTTAGCTCCGTAGCGGAAGAGGCGGAGCCGCGCTGAGGGCGCTCAGAGAACGTCTCATGGAGTCACGTGATTGGCGGGCGACGCGGCCGCGCAGCTGATGTCATAATGTTAAGTGCGCCGCAGAGTACTCATCTGGAAGAGCACTAACATCTGAGATCTGCGTACCCATTGAGTGCGGAGAGTGTACTGTTTAAGTACTCATGGAAGTTAGTGTACTGTTTAAGTACTCATGGAAGTTAGTGTACTGTTTAAGTACTCATGGAAGTTAGTGTACTGTTTAAGTACTCATGGAAGTTAGTGTACTGTTTAAGTACTCATGGAAGTTAGTGTACTGTTGAAGTACTCATGGAAGTTAGTGTACTGTTTAAGTACTCATGGAAGTTAGTGTACTGTTTAAGTACTCATGGAAGTTAGTGTACTGTTTAAGTACTCATGGAAGTTAGTGTACTGTTTAAGTACTCATGGAAGTTAGTGTACTGTTGAAGTGCTCATGGAAGTTAGTGTACTGTTTAAGTACTCATGGAAGTTAGTGTACTGTTTAAGTACTCATGGAAGTTAGTGTACTGTTTAAGTACTCATGGAAGTTAGTGTACTGTTTAAGTGCTCATGGAAGTTAGTGTACTGTTTAAGTACTCATGGAAGTTAGTGTACTGTTTAAGTACTCATGGAAGTTAGTGTACTGTTTAAGTACTCATGGAAGTTAGTGTACTGTTTAAGTACTCATGGAAGTTAGTGTACTGTTTAAGTGCTCATGGAAGTTAGTGTACTGTTTAAGTACTCATGGAAGTTAGTGTACTGTTTAAGTACTCATGGAAGTTAGTGTACTGTTTAAGTACTCATGGAAGTTAGTGTACTGTTTAGTGCTCATGGAAGTTAGTGTACTGTTTAAGTACTCATGGAAGTTAGTGTACTGTTTAGTACTCATGGAAGTTAGTGTACTGTTTAAGTACTCATGGAAGTTAGTGTACTGTTTAAGTACTCATGGAAGTTAGTGTACTGTTTAAGTGTACTCATGGAAGTTAGTGTACTGTTTAAGTGTTCATGGAAGTTAGTGTACTGTTTAAGTACTCATGGAAGTTAGTGTACTGTTGAAGTACTCATGGAAGTTAGTGTACTGTTTAAGTACTCATGGAAGTTAGTGTACTGTTTAGTACTCATGGAAGTTAGTGTACTGTTTAAGTACTCATGGAAGTTAGTGTACTGTTTAAGTACTCATGGAAGTTAGTGTACTGTTTAAGTACTCATGGAAGTTAGTGTACTGTTTAGTACTCATGGAAGTTAGTGTACTGTTTAAGTACTCATGGAAGTTAGTGTACTGTTTAGTACTCATGGAAGTTAGTGTACTGTTTAAGTACTCATGGAAGTTAGTGTACTGTTTAAGTACTCATGGAAGTTAGTGTACTGTTTAAGTACTCATGGAAGTTAGTGTACTGTTTAGTACTCATGGAAGTTAGTGTACTGTTTAAGTGTACTCATGGAAGTTAGTGTACTGTTTAAGTACTCATGGAAGTTAGTGTACTGTTTAAGTACTCATGGAAGTTAGTGTACTGTTTAGTACTCATGGAAGTTAGTGTACTGTTTAGTACTCATGGAAGTTAGTGTACTGTTTAAGTGCTCATGGAAGTTAGTGTACTGTTTAGTACTCATGGAAGTTAGTGTACTGTTTAGTACTCATGGAAGTTAGTGTACTGTTTAAGTACTCATGGAAGTTAGTGTACTGTTTAGTACTCATGGAAGTTAGTGTACTGTTTAGTACTCATGGAACACCGCTGGTCTGCTGAAGCTGAGATGTTCTGAGATGTTCTGTTTTACTGATTCTGTTCTCAGGGCGACTCTGGAGGACCGCTCATGTGTGAAGAAAAGAATAACTGGATCCTCACAGGTACAGATCCACACCTAGCCTAGCCTAGCCTAGCCTAGCCTAGCTCCTCACAGGTACAGATCCACACCTAGCCTAGCCTAGCCTAGCTCCTCACAGGTACAGATCCACACCTAGCCTAGCCTAGCTCCTCACAGGTACAGATCCACACCTAGCCTAGCCTAGCTCCTCACAGGTACAGATCCACACCTAGCCTAGCCTAGCTCCTCACAGGTACAGATCCACACCTAGCCTAGCCTAGCTCCTCACAGGTACAGATCCTCACCTAGCCTAGCCTAGCCTAGCTCCTCACAGGTACAGATCCACACCTAGCCTAGCCTAGCCTAGCCTAGCTCCTCACAGGTACAGATCCACACCTAGCCTAGCCTAGCCTAGCCTAGCTCCTCACAGGTACAGATCCACACCTAGCCTAGCCTAGCCTAGCTCCTCACAGGTACAGATCCACACCTAGCCTAGCCTAGCCTAGCCTAGCTCCTCACAGGTACAGATCCACACCTAGCCTAGCCTAGCCTAGCTCCTCACAGGTACAGATCCACACCTAGCCTAGCCTAGCCTAGCCTAGATCCTCACAGGTACAGATCCACACCTAGCCTAGCCTAGCCTAGCCTAGATCCTCACAGGTACAGATCCACACCTAGCCTAGCCTAGCCTAGCCTAGCTCCTCACAGGTACAGATCCACACCTAGCCTAGCCTAGCCTAGCTCCTCACAGGTACAGATCCACACCTAGCCTAGCCTAGCCTAGCTCCTCACAGGTACAGATCCACACCTAGCCTAGCCTAGCCTAGCTCCTCACAGGTACAGATCCACACCTAGCCTAGCCTAGCTCCTCACAGGTACAGATCCACACCTAGCCTAGCCTAGCCTAGCTCCTCACAGGTACAGATCCACACCTAGCCTAGCCTAGCCTAGCCTAGCTCCTCACAGGTACAGATCCACACCTAGCCTAGCCTAGCCTAGCCTAGCTCCTCACAGGTACAGATCCACACCTAGCCTAGCCTAGCCTAGCTCCTCACAGGTACAGATCCACACCTAGCCTAGCCTAGCCTAGCCTAGCTCCTCACAGGTACAGATCCACACCTAGCCTAGCCTAGCCTAGCTCCTCACAGGTACAGATCCACACCTAGCCTAGCCTAGCCTAGCTCCTCACAGGTACAGATCCACACCTAGCCTAGCCTAGCTCCTCACAGGTACAGATCCACACCTAGCCTAGCCTAGCTCCTCACAGGTACAGATCCACACCTAGCCTAGCCTAGCTCCTCACAGGTACAGATCCACACCTAGCCTAGCCTAGCTCCTCACAGGTACAGATCCACACCTAGCCTAGCCTAGCTCCTCACAGGTACAGATCCTCACCTAGCCTAGCCTAGCCTAGCTCCACACAGGTACAGATCCACACCTAGCCTAGCCTAGCTCCTCACAGATACAGATCCACACCTAGCCTAGCCTAGCCTAGCTCCTCACAGGTACAGATCCACACCTAGCCTAGCCTAGCGCCTCACAGGTACAGATCCACACCTAGCCTAGCCTAGCCTAGCTCCTCACAGGTACAGATCCACACCTAGCCTAGCCTAGCGCCTCACAGGTACAGATCCACACCTAGCCTAGCCTAGCCTAGCTCCTCACAGGTACAGATCCACACCTAGCCTAGCCTAGCTCCTCACAGGTACAGATCCACACCTAGCCTAGCCTAGCTCCTCACAGGTACAGATCCTCACCTAGCCTAGCCTAGCCTAGCTCCTCACAGGTACAGATCCTCACCTAGCCTAGCCTAGCTCCTCACAGGTACAGATCCACACCTAGCCTAGCCTAGCTCCTCACAGGTACAGATCCTCACCTAGCCTAGCCTAGCTCCTCACAGGTACAGATCCTCACCTAGCCTAGCCTAGCTCCTCACAGGTACAGATCCACACCTAGCCTAGCCTAGCTCCTCACAGGTACAGATCCACACCTAGCCTAGCCTAGCTCCTCACAGGTACAGATCCTCACCTAGCCTAGCCTAGCTCCTCACAGGTACAGATCCTCACCTAGCCTAGCTCCTCACAGGTACAGATCCACACCTAGCCTAGCCTAGCTCCTCACAGGTACAGATCCTCACCTAGCCTAGCTCCTCACAGGTACAGATCCTCACCTAGCCTAGCCTAGCTCCTCACAGGTACAGATCCTCACCTAGCCTAGCCTAGCTCCTCACAGGTACAGATCCTCACCTAGCCTAGCCTAGCTCCTCACAGGTACAGATCCACACCTAGCCTAGCCTAGCCCCTCACAGGTACAGATCCACACCTAGCCTAGCTCCTCACAGGTACAGATCCACACCTAGCCTAGCCTAGCTCCTCACAGGTACAGATCCTCACCTAGCCTAGCCTAGCTCCTCACAGGTACAGATCCACACCTAGCCTAGCCTAGCTCCTCACAGGTACAGATCCTAGCCTAGCCTAGCCTAGCCTAGCTCCTCACAGGTACAGATCCTCACCTAGCCTAGCCTAGCCTAGCGCCTCACAGGTACAGATCCACACCTAGCCTAGCCTAGCCTAGCTCCTCACAGGTACAGATCCACACCTAGCCTAGCCTAGCTCCTCACAGGTACAGATCCACACCTAGCCTAGCCTAGCTCCTCACAGGTACAGATCCACACCTAGCCTAGCCTAGCTCCTCACAGGTACACATCCTCACCTAGCCTAGCCTAGCTCCTCACAGGTACACATCCTCACCTAGCCTAGCCTAGCTCCTCACAGGTACAGATCCACACCTAGCCTAGCCTAGCTCCTCACAGGTACACATCCTCACCTAGCCTAGCCTAGCTCCTCACAGGTACAGATCCTCACCTAGCCTAGCCTAGCTCCTCACAGGTACAGATCCTCACCTAGCCTAGCCTAGCTCCTCACAGGTACAGATCCACACCTAGCCTAGCCTAGCTCCTCACAGGTACAGATCCTCACCTAGCCTAGCCTAGCTCCTCACAGGTACAGATCCTCACCTAGCCTAGCCTAGCTCCTCACAGGTACAGATCCTCACCTAGCCTAGCCTAGCTCCTCACAGGTACAGATCCTCACCTAGCCTAGCCTAGCTCCTCAGGTAGCGCTGGCCCAGGTGTGTCCAGGCGGTATGAGTCATAAGGGGTTTCTTCTTCTTCGGTGGTTTCAGGTGTGACGTCGTTCGGCGTGGGCTGCGGACGGCCCCTCCTCCCTGGGGTCTACTCCCGGGTGGCCCACTTCACCCCCTGGATGGCCCACACCAGACGCGGGATGACATCACTTCCTGTCATCCCAGACCCACCCCCACAGCAGTGACATCACGTCCTGTCATCCCAGACCCACCCCCACAGCAGTGACATCACTCCCTGTCATCCTAGACCCCACCCCCACAGCAGTGACATCACTTCCTGTCATCTTAAACCCACCCCCAACAGCAGTGACATCACTCCCTGTCATCCTAGACCCACCCCCAACAGCAGTGACATCACTCCCTGTCATCCTAGACCCACACCCAGCAGCAGTGACATCACTTCCTGTCATCCTAGACCCACACCCAGCAGTGACATCACTTCCTGTCATCCTAGACCCACACCCAGCAGTGACATCACTTCCTGTCATCTTAAACCCACCCCCAACAGCAGTGACATCATCCTCTGCCTCCAAGTCATTTAAAGAGACACACCTCCAGAATGAAGGAAGTGATGTATTGTGTTTACTGGCCAATCAGGAGCAGTTATCTTCAGGGAAGGAAACATTTGATAACATTATCAGTAAAAAAAAAAATGTGACAAATAAAATGATTTAAGACTCTAGTTGATTTAAGTTTTTAATAAACATATTAATTATAAAAGTTTTTAATAAACTAAAAGTATTATAAACATGTTAAGCCTCATGCTTTTGATTGCTTGTGATTAATTAATGTGAATTAATTACTTTTATTTAGTGTAAGATTGTCTATATCTGTATATTTATATGTGGATCAGAGGGCATTTAACCCCGCAACTTCCCCCTCCATCTCTTTTAAAGCCATTTCCTCTTTAGAGACCACGCCCCCCGGTAGAGACCACGCCCCCTGTAGAGACCACGCCCCCGGTAGAGACCACGCCCCCTGTAGAGACCACGCCCCCTGGCAGAGACCACGCCTCCGGTAGAGACCACTTCTTCCTTCAAGAACGCTTCTGCTCGGAGCTGCTTCTCTTTAGGCCGCCGGTTACCAGGCCTGTAGAGGCAGACAGACAGACAGGCAAACAGACAGACAGACAGACAGACAGACAGACAGACAGGCAGACAGACAGACAGACAGACAG
>JAOPHQ010005602.1:35000-41089 GCA_030340625.1 Merluccius polli | reverse complement strand
ATATATAGTATGTATGTATACACACCTACATGCTAGTATAATACACCTAATGTACTATAGTATAAGTACATGCACATTTCACATGCTATATATTACTGTATGTACATCTAAAGAAATGCATGTAATATTCTACATTCAATATAAAAGTCCTACTGAATCAGTTGGTTTGTGTGTGTGTGTGCATGTGATTGTGTAATTGTGTAATATTAGCTGCAAATATATACAAGAAGTTTTTACAGTATTAAGTATTTTTACAGTTTTTTACAGTATTTCCCCCCAAAAAAAAACCTCACACTTTTTTATTTTCAAAGGCAGTGTGTTGAATGCATGCATTCAACATAAAAACAACTAGTTTAGGTACTTGCTACACATGGTAAGGTAGATGACAATAGCTTTTTTGCTGTTATTGCCATCACAATTGACTTTAGGATTTTAACTCACTCTGTCAGTGGTGGTGAAGGTTAACATCAACGATGAAACATCTGACTGTGCTTTTTTATTTTTCTCTTTTTATCTCCTTTGTTTCATTGTTTCTTTGTTTTATCTTTCTTTTCTTTCTTTTTTTTTCTTTCTTTTTTCTTTCTTTTTTTCTTTTTTCTTTTTCTTTCTTTTTTTGCAGTATAAAATACATCATAATATTTAGTAATAGGCCCAGCCCCTTGACTGAAGCAGCAGCAGAAGCTGCGGCTACATGCAGGATATACATGCAGGATATCATGCAGGGTATACATGGTGCTTCAGAAGAGAGAGAGGAATAGAGGGTGGCAGAAACATTGGTCAGGTGTTGAAGATTCATTCATCAAGCTTCATGGGCTCTGCTTTGCAACCACCCGTCCCATTCATAATGGATGTGGAGAATGTAAAAGCTCTTTTTCTCACTTTACACTGTATCTGTGAGGCACAAATTCACCCCCACCCCTCTCTGGTTTAAATGGACCCAGGCCCAATTTAGATGCATTTATATATCAGGGACTATTTTTTAAATGTTACTCTTTTGGGTGGCAGAAAGTCGGTGCTTCAGATAGGTAGAGGATACGCATGACGTTGTCAGTACAGCGTTGTTTGAGAGCGTCTGGTTGCAGGTTATGCTGATAATGAGTTGCTCAGGTAATGTTATACGTCTGTCACTGCACTCTCAGTCAGGGACAGTGGCTGAAATGAATTCAAACCGGCTTACCGTCGTCTTGTACAAAATATGGCAAGGGAACAAATATATAACTACCTCAACCCCCCACTTATTTTACAAAGTAAATGTCAGATATTAGTTAGAGACTGTAAAACGGACCCTGTATTAGTGCAGGTTATAGTGTGTGCTTGGGTTCATGGTATAGAATGTAGGGTTTACATGTTGGGCTTACATATTAAACCTAAACAGGATAACATATTAGTTAAATAAATTAGTTAAGATGCCTACAGGTTGGCACTTAACTGTTTTTCTTTTAAGAAAGCTTTTTGTTAAGTGCCCTTTTCTCCTTAGCTCTTTATTTCAGCATTAGGCGGTTACTGTAGCGACAGTCCTCACACCACATCTACTTCCTGTGTGAGATCTCTTGCCAGTGTATCACACCAAACACTCGTACGGCAAATACACAGCTTCTCATCCATCACGTTATGCTGGTGCTTATACGTTTTTGACCATTTCGCATTAATTATTGAACTCAAAGGGTAAAAATTGTAGATGCAGATTACACGCAGATGTAAAATGTTTGTGTTATGTTTACACACTGTGGTTCAGCTGGCTCAGCTCTAGGCCTGGGAGAGGTCCATAAGTCATCAGGCTACACCACCGCTGTTTCGCTAGTGTTGTGTGTGAACTCCTGCAAAACTGAATTATGTGGCATTTATTTGAGATGCCAGTAATTTAGGATTTTACCAACCATAATAGCATGACGTATTTGAACAACTCGCTGGCTCCGGGGGACAGTTTGTTCAACATTTAAACGTGACCTTTTTGGATGTATGTTTGGTGAGACCACGAGTATCCAATTAACACATGCACGTACTCACACACACTTACACATGCATGCAGTCGCACACCCAAACATACACGCAATGCAAGCACACATGCATATTCACACACATACACACCACACAACACAGCACACACACACACCACACACACACATATTCACACACTCAACTAAACTAATTTCTCTGTTCTTGCTGCATAACAAACACACAAAACTATATTATATAACTGAATTAATAAATTATTATGAATTCAATTACTCAATATCTACTCTACCTTTTACTCTCTTTGCATGCACTTTGTCACCCCTAAAACTTTCACTTGTATTTAAAATCAAATTGATTAATTAATTGATTATTTGGCACTAATTTTACAGACTATGTTCAGCACGGATCAGTTTTGTATGTTTAGAATGTTGCTTTAGTTGTCACGTGTGTGTGTGTGTGTGTATGTGTGTGTGCTGTGTGTGTGAGTGACTTTATGGACATTGATCTATTAAACTGTATGTTTTCTCTATAGGTCCTCCAGAAAATTTCCTCCATCTGTGATGTCAATTCCTCATTCATCCATGCTGATGGCTTTTGAGGTAATAAACGCCACCTCTTTAATTTAGCTTTAATAACAGT
Source organism: Merluccius polli (assembly GCA_030340625.1). Lineage (NCBI taxonomy): Eukaryota > Metazoa > Chordata > Actinopteri > Gadiformes > Merlucciidae > Merluccius > Merluccius polli. The sequence continues at coordinate 38,494 of JAOPHQ010005602.1, read as the reverse complement.
GTATTAATCAATCGAAGTTAATATTATTTTATTACTTATCTATTATTATTATTATTATTATTATTGTTGTTATTGTTATTATTTTTATTACACTTTTTTCTTACATTATATTATATTATTAATTTCATCTAGAAATGCTATGCTGTTTTCCTACAACAAATAATCCCCATATTATAACACCCACAAGGTTTGACTGTATGTATGGTCCTCAAGCATTAGTCATGACTCCACTAGCTGATAAACAATGGCTTCCTACATGATCCACTCTGAACCATCAACAGCTTAGTGGGCAGGTGGCACTCTGAGGGGACTCCAAGGTTCACTGGCTGGGAGGTGTCCTTGAGCACGAAACCTCCATCCCCCGAACCATAGCTTGTGCCCGCATGTGACTGTGAGGAAGGGGAATGGAAGAGATACTTCTCTGAGGGGGAATCATCGGGACGAGCATGAGCATTACACTTCATCGATCTTTGTCATGCACCGTACACAAGCTGTATCGATGAAGTTGTATTTTCTCTCTTTTCTTGAATTCACCATAACATAATGTGATGAATCATATGGAAATTCAAGTCAGCCTGGATCAACAACCACAGATAAGCTGCAGGACAAAAGGCTGCAGGGTTCTCTGGTGAGGGGCCGCCACAGACCTATGGTGTTCTGTCATCAATGTACAGAGAACAGAGGGATTCTCGGCAGATGTGCATCGCAATGTGCATCTTGCTGGCACCGCTGGTTCTCCCCTGCAAACTCGACTGAGTGATATGCTCAGGACGGAGGGCTCACCCGTGATGCCTGGAGATGAAAGGCTTTGATTAGCACTTGTCTTCATTTAGAAGAATCCTTTACGTGTGCTGTGTATTCATATATACAGTGTTATATGCCTGATTGGTTCTAAGTGGGACATGAGATCGCGTGTTGGCGCCGATCCAGCTCCACTTAACTTCTGGAAGGAGGGGGGGGGGATAGGTGGAGGTGGGGGGGGGAGTGGAACCGGGACAAAAGCCTGTCAGAGAAGACAAGGACAAATCATCTTTAGATAAAGTGTTCCGGCTCGTCCTCTGTGTGAAAGAGGGCTGGGGTCTCCATCCGCTCGCAGCGGAAGACCGGGGGCAGGACTGTAGGTGCGTGCTCAGACCCAGGCCCACTATCTGGTCACGTGCACTGCGGGCCAGGGTGGGATGTCGTCATGTCTTTGTTTTATGCAATACATGCGTCTGGCCTGAGGTGGTGGTGGTCGTGTGGTATCATGTGTGTATTGCAGGTCATGTGCGTGCGTCCGTGCATATGTGTATGTACTGTGTGTGTGTTTCCCTACTGGTAGTGTACATCTATGTGTTTTTATATGTATGTCTGCAAGTGTGTTTCTGTACATGTAAGTGTATGCCTCCTGCGTGTTTTTTTGCATATGTGTATAATAAACGTGTGTGCTGTGTGTATGTGTGTGTGTGTGTGTGTGGTGTGTGCTGTTGAGTGTGTCTGAGTGTGTGTGCATGCACATGCATGCCACTTTCATACGCATGTGCGTGCACAGTGGCAACGGGGGTCGACGAGCAGTCTGGCCATGTAGCTCGGGAGGACAGGCTGAGCGTGGAAGACGGAGAGCCAGGTCCCGTTGTCCTTGCCTGGGAAAGAATGTCCTGAGTGTGGGCCGCGGCCGCCCGTAGGCTCTACCACACCCACCCTGACAGCGCTGCTGTGAAAGTGAAATATGGCCTGCTGGAGATGTATTTACCCAACGTGGGGGTTGGACGGAGTGAGTGAAAAGAAGAGTTGTTTTATGTTGCTGGTGGATACTGGTAGTGTGTATGTGTGTGTGTGAGTCTCCTCTTAGCCGGAGAGGTATGTGAAGAACGCCCCAGTACCATCTCTCTCTCTGTGGGTCAGAAGACAGGGTGAGGGTGTAGAGCTACATCTCTGCAGGGAGGGGAGCTCTATGAATACGTGTGACAAAGACAAAGCGCCAGGCTGTGCTTACGGGTACAAATAGTGTGTTACAGGGACGCGATGAAACAGGGCAAATAGAGAGGTATGGTTTGAAGTGCGTATATAATGTGTGTATTTATAAGGACAAACATATCACCACAAGGTTATTAATATTTACCGTCCTCACATTATTCAATAGTATGATTCTCTAGATGAATATATATTAACGTCAATATCCTCACTATGTGTGCATAAAGGTCCTCCTATGTGTGTGTGTGTGTGTGTGTGTGTGTATGTGTGACCCACACTGTTTTATTTCCAACAGTTCTTCTTAAACACTGCATGGCAACCAGTGGTTCAGGGGCTGCTGCTCAGTCCAGACTAGAGAGCTAAACTATTCCTGGTGCAGGGGTCCGGATGGTAGACAACACCAGCAGCCTAGGAGGAGTAGTGGGTAGAGGGTAGAGAGGGGTGGGTGGAGGTGTGAAATCTACCCAGAGCGGCATGTTGATCTACAGGGCTGCAGATGAACGAGGTGAAGCCGAGGTTTCGAGACCACCATGAGAGGGGTGTCAGAGAGAAGAGAGCGAGAGAGCGAGGAGAGAGAGAGCAAAAGAGAGACGTTTACAAAACACCCCTCCTACCTCCCAGGGGTCAAAGGTCACGTGGATGATTTACCTCCGAGACAAGGAGTTATCTCCTTTCTCTGGCCCACCCTGCCTCTCAGAAAGGAGAGGGAAACTGGGAGCCCAGTGCAGGAGAGGGAGAAGCACGTGGTATTTTTAGACTGCAGTGAGTTTACAGTTAAAATATTAGACGTCCATGTACAGCGAGCCGGGGACAACGTGCGTCACAGGCAACCTCAGAGCTAACCCTCCTCTCGCAGAGGGACCTCTCCACTGACCAGGTGGAGAGCAGGACAGGTGCTCCTAGTAGTCTCTCCCTCTCTCTTTTATTCTTTCTTCATAGTCTCACTCTGTTCGTCTCTCTCTCTCTCTCTCGCTCACTATTTTGTTCTTTGTTTCTCTCTCTCGCTCTCTCTCTCTCTCTATTTCTTTCTTTTCTTTCTTTGTTTCTTTCTTTCTCGCTCTGTCTATCTCTTTCTCCTCTCTCTCTCTTATATATATATATATCTTAGTCTCTCTCTATCTTAGTGTCTCTCAGTCTCTTAATTAAGTTCCAATTTATGTATACAAACGAATATGAAACAACTAAACAACAAGTGGCCTTAGGTCTGCGGTTGTGTACCAGTGTACTGTAAAGGAGGTACTAGATGTACCTCCAGATGATTGGGCCTAGCTCTTCCTTTGCTTAATAATTGGCAGATTTCGCACCCATGGTGTTCCTCTCTCTCTGTGTCTCCTGTGTCCTCTCTGTGTCTCTGTTGCTCTCTCTCTCTCTCTCTCTTTCTCCCACACTAAACTGAGGCTGAGGATAAGTGCTTCTTCAGCTCTAGGGTGTGGGAAGTGAAGGGTGTGATGTAAACAGCGCGGGAGGCGGAGCTTGGTGAGGCGGTGAGCGTGACGTGATGAAGGGTCGTGAAGGGACGTTTAGACCATCGATGACTAGAA
>JAOPHQ010005602.1:27500-30000 GCA_030340625.1 Merluccius polli | reverse complement strand
ACACACGCAGACACACACACCCCCCAACCACTACGACCACTACTACTGTGTACTCTGTTGCATCCAGTTCCTCCACTCTCCCCAGGTGGAGGCTGACAGTATCATTATAAATACACCTTGGTAGGAAAGCCTGAGAGACGGAGAACTGAAGGAGAGCACAACACACCTCCTCCCTCCTCCTTCTTCTTCTCCTCCTCCACCTCCCCCATTTCCTCCTCTTTCTTCTCCTCTTCCACCTCCACCTCCTCCTCCTTCTGCTCCTCTTCCTCCTCCCTCCACCTCTTGCTTCTCCTCCTCCGCCCTCCGCCCCCTCCTCCTACTCCTCCAACTCCTCCTCCTTCTTCCTCTCCTCATTCTACTACTCCCTCCCTCCTCCTCCTCCTCCTCCTCCTCCTCCTCCTCCCTCCTCCTCCTCCTCCTCCACCAACCTCCACCCTCTCGCCAATGAGGGATGTTTGAGAGGCTCTTGTAACTAAACACCTGACAGACCTGCTGGGTTATGTATGGCTCACTGCTTTTCTAGCGCTAGCTCCTGTGTAGCTCGCCGCCACGCTCCGTCTGGCCCGGGTGAGTGTGTCTTCGTCATGTCTGAATATGAACAAGCTCCTGCTTTAATTTGCGTTTCTTCTCTTCTTCTGCATGTTACGCTGCGTACGGTGGTGAGGGTCTCTGGTTGGAGGTAGTGTAGGGTGGGCTGTGTGTCATGTCCCTGTTTTAGATCTGACCTCATAGTCTCTCCTATGGTGGTGTATACAGGATGAGCGATGTTGAAGGGTGCGGATTTGAGCACAACATTGTGGCTGGACTTCACAGATGGCCACGTGACCTCTGTCAGCAGCACACGTGAGAAAGAGAAAGTGATTTTTTTTTAGTTCTTTCCTGATATCAATTGATTTTAAAAAAGCCCTTTTTCCAACATCATACTTGCACTTGATACTTACACCAGCGAAGATGTGGCCACACTACGTTAACTACACAATAATACAACCAAACCTTTGTGATCACATTGGTTCTTCAGACCTGTTTGTGCATGTGTGTGTGTTCAGAATGAGGTATCAGAGTGTCCGTTAGCATGCGTCATGAGGCTGGTCGTCACGGGACACTTAGAGGGCAGCGTATCCATGCGCTGCTGGGAGAGTGTGTGCAGTGACATAAGCAGGGCGCTGCGCCCTTACTGGTGTGCTGTTCGCATAGCATAGCACCTACATATGGGGAGGTCAAGGACACACTCACACACACATGCATGGACTCACGTACAATCACCTAGCACACATATATGGCCACATGCACCTGCACATAATGTGCACATAATGAACACACAAAGTCGTACATGTATGTGTTAACCTATAGATTAGTATGCACTGACATGGACACTTTTAAAATCCCATTTTTTGATTCCAGCACTTGGGTGAGGAATTTGTAGGTGAATAAGCTATGCCTCTGATTCACACACACTTTGGCAGCGCGTCGCACACACACTGAGTGCGTGCTGTAAATAGCCGGTGTGTGTTGTGTGGCTCTGCTGTGTTTGGACCTATTTTAGAGCTGACACAGGAAACAGGGCCATTCTGACAGACTCCCTGGCAGCTCATACTGCACACAGCAGCCCCCAAACCTTCTGTCACACACACACACACACACACACACACACACACACACACACACTCACTCACACACATGCATACACACACACCCACCCACGCAAATATTATATATATATATATATATATATATATATATAAATATGTATTTTTTTATGCTCTGTATTTTTACATCAATGATTAAATATCAGGTTTCATCACTCTTGCTGAAATAATTGATAGTGTTCATGTGTAAAAACAAAAACGCCAAGTCATCCAATGATGCCTGGTCTATGCTGGCTGGTTTGAAGGGCGTCATCTGTGTACAGACGTATAAACGGCTCCTCAAAGGCGTTGTAGCACAGTTCCAGTCATCAGCCTTTCATATTTGGGCTGGGAGATAAACTCTGTTGGCCGCTTCTGCTTTCCTATGTAATTACGTGCGTGGTGATGTGCTTCTACAGCCTGCCTAACAGTGGGGAATTATCTCCCGGAACTAAAGCCCAATTATTGTGACACTTTTCAGGCCGTGCTTGTGTGCAGAGCAGTAACACTGAGCAGGAAATTGGCTCATGTTGGAATATTTAATAAATAAGTTGGGGGGTGAAACAACGTTGTATATCACTGACAAAAGTACCTTGTTCTCCCTCGCGGTCTACACACATGCCCCTCAATCACACACACAAACACACACGCACACACACACACACACACACACACACACACACACACACACACACACACACACACACACACACACACACAAACATAATACACACACACATGCACACATTTGTGTTTTATTTTTGCAGCATATATATTTTTGTATATATGTAAAAATAAAGACATGCTATACGTTAGGCAACCCTCACTATTGTACAAATTTTTTTTTTTTTTTTTTGCTGAATAATGTCTTTTTG
>JAOPHQ010005602.1:0-25000 GCA_030340625.1 Merluccius polli | reverse complement strand
TGCGTGCGTGCGTGTGTGCGTGCGTGTGTGTGTGTGCAGTCATACAAGCTTCTGTGCGTATGTTTAAAGCACTTGGAGTCTGACCACAAATCAAAGTGATGGCTTTTGAGGACCACATAATAGAAGAGAAGAGAAGCAGGGGAGGGGCTGAGATAGATCAGAACCTCCCAGGTCTGGGCTTCCTGCTGTGTGTTGGGGGTCTACAAAGCACCGCTCACCACTAGACTAACTGGAATCAGGCTCACACACACTAACAAGGTGATAATACAGTCAGTCCATGACTAATACATACGTGGCAACGTGTATAAGAGAGCTGCCATTTTAATGAACCATTACCACGTTTGTTCCACGTTTGCATTGTACTTTGCAAACACACACACACACACACACACACACACATACAAACACACACATACTAACCTGGGCTGGATTAGGCTTGTATCAGTACGCATCATGCAGAGGGAGTAGGTGAACACATGAGGACTGCCATTGATGACAGATCTCTGCCACTGGATTGGCTGGGAGCCAGGAAGTAATGTGGAGTATGGATTTGGACAGGATTGAATAGTGTCTGACAGACAGTGCTGCTCTGTAGCCAAGGCATGAGAACATCCAGACCCCTATTACTACTTATCATAGAACAATATTACCGATATCCAAGAAATATTGTTTAGTGTAAGATAGCATAGCGAAGGATAATATTGTAAAGTATATTTTAGTATAGTATAAGGAAGTTGACCATAATAATAATAACAATAACAATAACAATAATAATAATAATAATAATAATAATAATAATAATAATAGTAATAGTAGTAATTATAGTATTAATGATACTAGTAATAATAATGTAGTTTTGAAACCAGCTACACTTACATATTCTTCATCCATTTCAGTGTTATAAGTGTAACTCTCCACCCCATTTCCTTTTCACTGTGTCCCTGTCGCTGCGTCACAAGTAGTCTCTGTTCTGTGACTCCTTTCAATTTCATATTCAGTATTGATGTAGTCTCTGTTCTGTGACTCCTTTCAATGTCATATTCAGTATTGATGTAGTCTCTGTTCTGTGACTCCTTTCTATTCATATTCAGTATTGATGTAGTCTCTGTTCTGTGACTCCTTTCTATTCATATTCAGTATTGATGTAGTCTCTGTTCTCTGACTCATTTTTATTCATATTCAGTATTGATGTACTCTCTGTTCTGTGACTCCTTTCTATTCATATTCAGTATTGATGTAGTCTCTGTTCTGTGACTCCTTTCTATTCATATTCGGTATTGATGTAGTCTCTGTTCTGTGACTCCTTTCAATTTCATATTCAGTATTAATGTAGTCTCTGTTCTGTAATTCCTTTCTATTCATATTCAGTATTGGTGGTGTGGTGGAACTGTATTCCGCTTCATAACAGAAATTCCGCCCTCTACCTGTTCTTCCCATCTTGTTTAGCATGAACACAAATCATGTTACTGCTGAACAAACACTGCAGACGATACAATCAATACAATTCCTAAAACTATGTATGTCACATCATTGAGTTGAGATTATTCCAGATTTCTTTTACAATTGGATTGAATTGTACTGCTTTGTAGATATAATACTTTTCTTTATCAGATAGATTTGATACAGTCTCTACAGGAAGAAAACGAAGTGGTGGAAATGTGTTCTTCTGAATACTGCTTGGAGAAAATGTTATCACATAAATGGATGTGGCAAGACAAAGACTTTGATATTACCATAATTAAAAGTGAGCCGCACCATATGGCGAGGGAGAGGAGTAACACATAAACAATCAAACTGAAAGCCTCTAAGTTAACCATATTACATGAATAGCTCATTTTTCAGCTGGATGGATTGATGAAGTCTAACCCTGAACTTTTCAATAACCTTCTGTTCTCCTCTCCTCCCCTCTTCTCCTCTTTTATTTCTATTCATTTCCTTCAAGTGCATTTTTTCTCACTTTCCTTTTTCTTTTACTTAATGGACTCTTCTCCTCTACTCTTCCCTCCTCTAACTCTCTCTCGCTCTCCTCTTCTCCCCACTCCTCCCCCCTTCTCTTTCTGTCCTCGTCTCCGCTCTTCTCCTCTCCTCTCCTTTCTTTCTATTTTATTGTCTTTCTCTCCCTTTTTGTTTCATTTTGTGAACTCCTCTCCTCTCTTCTACTCCCTCTTATCCCTGTTCTTTGGTCCTCTTCTGCCTTCTGCCACCCCTCTCCTCTCCTCTCGTCACTTCTCCCCTCTCCTCTCATCTTTTCTCCTCCATTGTCTCTCCTCTCCTCCCTGCTCCTCTCCTCCGTTCTCCTCCCTATTCTCTCCTCTCCTCTCTGCTCTCCTCCTCTCCCATGTTCTCCTCTCCTCACCTCACCTCTCTTCTCCTCACCGCTCCCCTGCTCCCCTCTCCAGTATGTGTATGTCTGGTCAGTGCCCTGGGCCTGTGAGGGTCTACAGTATGCTCCAGGAATAGCCCAGTCACGTGGCCGCTCCCTGGGATCTGTTCCCCTGGCAGGAAGCTGTTATATGGTTACAGTTATTTTTGTTGTCTGTCTGGGGATAGTTTTTACTGTGCTCCGGAGGATCAATAATTGTCATAAAAAGACTGCGTCACCCCGTGCCCTCTGAGCAGGACAGTAAGGTGGTGTGTGGTTAGATTGGTGCGTGTGTATGTATGTGTCTGTGTGTGGTTGCATGTTTGTACATGTGTGTGCTTGTGCGTGTGCCTTTGTCTTCCTGTGTGAGTGTGTGTGTGTGTGTGTGTATGTACACAGGTAGGGTTTTTTGTATATACAAATCTGCTGGATGTATCTGTTTAAGTGTGTTTTCATGGTTGCAAATGTACATTTGTGTCATTAATTTAATTGGATCTGTATCAGCATGAGTTGTGGGGTGTGCACAGGGTTTGTATGCAGGGTATGTATGGGGTATGTGTGTGTGTGTTTGAAAAAACACTATGAACGACTGTGTTAGCCATAGCCCACATGTGTGTTGCACTGACTTCATTAAACTGAAGCTTGTTCTCATTCTCATCTCATGCTGTATTTTATTTTTCTGTCATGTCCAACATGGCTCATTGATGGACCAGTATTTATCTTAATCGATCGTCGATCCCATGCCTTCCAATCCGAGTCTCACCTCAGCTCGTGTCCCCGTCTGTCTGGAGCCCTGCTCTGTGTCTATAGCTTCTCAGTACCTGCCACAGCAGCCCCAGGGCTCCGGCCCCGGGGGCTCACAGGGGGAGGGCCTTATATGACAGCGGAAGGCTCCCAGCTAATTGGCTCCTGCGTCGGAGAGCATCGTGAGACGTCAGCCATCGAGTCAGCACTTTCCCCTCCCCTCTGGCACTTCCCTTAAGCCTCACTCGCTGCCGCCACAGCCTTCACTGTGCCGCGGACAACGTGGTGGTGCTGACATCCCCCTCAGCAACTCCCACGCCTTCGCTAGTATGTCTAGCATAGGCAACGCTTGAGTCCTGACGGGGCCCAACTGAGAGGTTGCCGTGGTGTTTAAAACAATCTGTTTTAACGTTTACATTGTTTTTTACACTCTGATTTGTTTGTGGAACTGGACGGGGGGGGGGGGGGGGGGTGAGGGTTGTCTTCATCACTGTCTTCTCAGGCCTGTATTGCGACCCCCCCCTGGAGTAGCGTACTTGAGCGTACTCCCGCCTCCTCCCATCTCATGCACCTCCAACATCCATATGGGCTCACTTCACCTCAAACACCAGCTCTGCCTGTCTGACAGCTCAGGCCGGGTCACCCTCCCTCCACCGTCACATTTAACATTCATGGAACTCAGAGGCTGGGAGATCAATCACATAACATGGGCTGCCTGTAGCCACCCCCCCTCACCACCGGCGTCTTCATTCCGGCTTCAACCCTTTCTCTTTATATCCCCTATCTCTCTCTGACCTTCTATATACATATGTATGGTATGTGGTGGTTGTTGTTGTTTTTGTTTTGTCTTAAAATCAATTTAAGTGCTGTGGTCAATTTCATGTGTTCGGATGGCGCTGTGTGCCGAGTGTCAGTCACTTGAAGGAGCCACAGAACATGTGAAGAGAAGCAGCCGTGATACCCTGCTGCTGATGATGTCTGTGGCCAATTGCAAAACACCAAGAGCTGACTTCCTGGAAATTACTCTGAATTATCTCACTGTGTATTTAGGTTAATATTTTTTTTTTTAAATGTTATCATTCTCTGTATGTTGTTTGTGCGAGCGTTATGTGAGTGCTACCGCACAGCCCTGCTGTATGAACGGAAGCGGTAGGGAATGTATGAGGGTAATATTTGACTTCCTTTACCATTATGGAGTGGGCGTGGGTTTGTGTGCATAGGCCCTATGCGCTTGCCTGCATGTGTGTGTGTGTGTGTTTTGTGAGTGTGTGTGTGTGTGTGTGTGTGTGTGTGTGTGTTTTGTGAGTGTGTGTGTGTGTGTTTTTTATGAGTGTGTTTGTGCGTGTGTGTTTCTTTAAAGCTACAATTATATGTATTATTATACAGATCATCACCCATAACAGCTTTTGGCTTAAGTCAACACTGGTTATGTACATTCATGTTAGAAGGTAGAATTTATTTATTCATTTATTCAAGCCGATGTCTACTCATTACCACCATCTCTATGCTTAATGCTTTACACAGAATAAACAAACATAAATAAAACAACCATGTCTTCAAAATGCAACAACATTTGTTTTTGTATGTAAAATAAAATAAACTGACATGTGTATGCACTTGTGTGTGTGTATAAACAAATAGCTAAATAAATAAAAACATGAAGATATGGCTAAATATAGCCTGGCTCCGCCCGCCTCCGTACTTCCGCTCAATTTTCATTTCACTTCAGTACTAGGTCTGGGAGTGCTGTATGTTAGAACGATTTCTTTTCCCTCAAATGTGCCTTCCAATCAGCGAACAGGAGGCGCGGCCTGAGAACAGTGATGTATGGTCGTGCGCGAATTTCAGTTATTGAGCGGAAGTACGGAAGCAGGCTAATGCTAATGCTCACTGCATCTGCCGTTTGTATACTGCGCGCAACGTGGTTTCTGGCGCATGAAATACGTTACGACCAAACGTTAGCGATTGGTTAAGGCAGATCCAGAGTGGCACTGGGCAGAGCCAATAGGTTTTAAACTTCAACAGCACCCGCCTTCAAGTGAGAAATCGTTTGTCTCTACAGCACTGCTAGACCATGAGTATGAATGAAATGAGTACGAAGGTCTAGTTAGGACTAGGCTAGGCTAAATAAGGCCTAGAAATCAGTTAAAATGATTTAAGACTATATTGTAATTAAATTTAACTAAACTGTCAGGGCTGTGATTGCCAGTTGTATACAAAAACACACCCACAGATAAACAGTCCAAAAATGAACCATCATAAGTTAGCACTGATTAGCCATGTTTGAACAGCCCCCCCCCACACACACACACACGCACACACACACCCCACAGCGATGCACCACAAATCGGCAGTATGTGCCAGAGTTCAACAGTTAGTACATGCAAACCCCAAAGCCCACTCCTCTTTAGACTGTAAATCTATTTATGATGTGAGCTGCATCTGGGTATCAGTATGGTGAGAGAACCAGGCACTGTAATCTGGCAAGTTTAAGTCAAAACATGTGTGTGTGTGTGTGTGTGTGTGTGTGTGTGTGTGTGTGTGTGTGTGTGTGTGTGTGTGTGTGTGTGTGTGTGTGTGTGTGTGTGTGAGTATGTGTGTGTGTGTGTGTGTGTGTATATATGTGTGAGTATGTGTGTGTGTGTGTGTGCCATGCTTGCGTGTGTCCATGTGTGTACCATGCATGCATGTGTGTGTGCTATGGGTGCCTGTGTGTGCACATGTGAGAGTGTGATTGTGTGTGAGAATATGTGACGTGTGGGTGTGTGAGCTGGCACACAGCGCAGCGTTAATGACAACCATGGTGGGTGATGTGACCATGGGGCATAGAGGGTATGCACGGTTTAAACTGTTTCAACTGGCAGGCGGGAGTGTTGGGCCTAGAGAGAATTTACTGGCAGCGCGAGATTCACCCTGCTGCCAGTAGCCAGCCGCACACTGCCTGGCCAACACACTCCTCTACTCACTCTAATGCTCTGTTTGTCTGATCTCTCTCTCTCCTTTCAAAAGCCATACAGACCTGGAAACACAATGCATTCCAATTAAGGCCCTGACTTAAAAAAATAATCCTTATCCACTGATATATAATAATTATGTATAATGCTAGCGAATAACAGAGGGGCTGATTTGTAAAGTGTTGTTGAACGTAATAAAGTTATCTCCGTCTCATCCGTCTAACTAGACATTCAGACGGATACCCGGCTTGCTAACCGGATTGCTATTCATTTGCCAGTGCTCAGATCACTTGTCCACTTGGATGAGAGTGAATCACACATGAGTAATCCCCAGCAAAAATAATCACAGCTTCCAGCGGAGGCAGCAGCACTAGCACTAGCACTAGCAGCAAGCAGGGATGAATAAATAAGGCCGACTAAATAAATGATCGCTGATTGTTTGGCTCTAAGTGCCGCTTCTACGGCACGGCGTCCTGATTTAGTCGAAGCCTTCAGCCATCCCTCAGCGGAGCCCATGGTCTAGCGGAAGAGAAAGGGCTGGAAAGCCCCCCATTCTTCTTTATTCCTTCAATATTCTATGAGGGCACTAATTGCACAGAACTGAGGGGGAGGAAAGAAAGAAGGGGAGGGGTATGAAGTGTGTGTGTGTGTGTGTGTGTGTGTGTGTGTTTGGGGGGGGGGGGGGGGGGGGGAGGATTAGTTGTCTATTGGCTAATGGTCCATGAGGCAAGGGGGGGGGGATAAATGAGGGGGAGAGGGTTATAAAAAGTTATAGCATATCCTCGGGAGGTTCCTCTCCTCTGTGGTGTGTTTTCTCTCTCCTTCTCTTCTTACCTGTGCGTCTCTTAGCTAGAATGCTAATGCTCATTAGCCAGTCTGTGTGATATCCGCCCCATCGCCGCCACCGTCACTTTGAGCGCTCTCTCTCTCTCTCTCTCTCTCTCACTTTCACTCTGCAAGATACACTCTAATGTCTAATGTGCCGGAATCAAGCGTACACAATAGATTCCTTCCCTCCGTTCTTTAGTTTTACCTGAAAAGTTAGTTGGGAAGATATCTTGGAATATTTTAGCTCAAGGAGCACCCATTTTGTGAAGAAGGATTGGGGGATGCATAATACGCATTTGGAAAAAAAGGTCTTTGTGTATAAAATGCACAGCACAGCACTTTACACTGCCTTCATCCTTCCTCTCCAAACTCTCTTTTCCCCTTTAATCTCAGGCTGAGTTATAATACAATAAGTCGCTAGAATCAGTGGAATCTCCATCTCCACACTTACCTGGGAAGAAAAGATAATTTATTTGAACTCGTCGAGAAGAAAAATTGAAAGAAAACAAAAATAATGTTGGAGCTTGAGAAAAAAAACGTAGTTTTAACTCTGGATAAAAAAAAAAAACAGATGAAAAGAAAAGTGATGAATACACATGTTGTAACCACAAGGGGCAGCATGTATGCTTCGTAAGGCACTATGTTTCCTTCCCCATAATGTCAGCCCTATATATAGGGCTTAAAATAACTTTACACTTGAGCCCACTATACCGTTTTTTTTGTGCTATTATGAAATAATCCCTCCTTTTTAAACAAACACACATTTGATATGCTGGCCCAGTTCATCATTTGCCTCTAAATTACCGTTCTAGTAAGTGAGTGTGCATGTGTCTGTTTGTCTTTCTGTGTGTGTGTGTGTGTGTGTGTGTGTGTGTGTGTGTGTGTGTGTGTGTGTGTGTGTGTGTGTGTGTGTGTGTGTGTGTGTGTGTGTGTGTGTGTGTGTGTGTGTGTGTGCATGTGCGTGTGTGTCTGTCATGTGTCGGTGTGTGTGGCTGTGTTTATATTAACTAAATAGAAACTTGTTTGTACTTGTTCATAATACTGTGTGTCCTGTTATGCTCCAATTTTGTCTTTGGGGATCATTTACAACTCTTGACATTTCTATAACAACCCATTTGGTGCTATTTATATTGATCACAGCGGCTGCCAAGCACAGGCTCAGATATGAGCCTGCCTGTACCGTAGCAGCTCCCAGCTTTCTCTCTCTCTCTCTCTCTCTCTCTCTCTCTGCCTCCCTCTGTCTCTCTCTCCAGTTGGTCTCCCTTTACAGTCCTCCCTGGTTTTGCTCTCTCTGTTTCCGTAACAGCGTTTGGTTAGATGGAAGGCATTTAAATGGCAGAAAATATAACAGAAATGGGATAGAATGAACATGTCTGAAGGAAGTTGTTGTGTTGCCTTGCATTTTGCATAGGATAAGTCATGCCATGTTGTATTGGATTGCAACATTTAAACACGTAACTATGTGCTTATGGTATAAGCGTTATCAACACTGATACCAATACGAATCTTACTACTTTGTACATAAAAATGCAATCATCATAAACAGCATGTCAGTGTGTTGTGGATAATGGTTAATAATTAATTGTAATTGCATACACACACACACACACACTCTCTCTCACACACTCTCACACACACACACACACACACACACACACACACACACACACACACACACACACACACACACACACACACACACACACACACACACACACACTTTCTGATTTTTGTGATTGTTCCAATTTAATATCAGTGAACAACATATTTTAACATGTGATTCTGATGGTGTTTTTTTTTCTACAGGCTTGATAATGTTTCCTTCATTGTGTCCCTCGTTGCCTGTGTAATTTCAGGTCAACTCGCATGCTAATCAGGGAGCAACACAAGCTAGACATCTATCAATAGGATGGACAGCTCAGTTGTTCAGTCAACAGCATTCCAGCTGAAGCCTAGATCTGGTTCAGTCATTAAAACCATTCCTAAGGATTTGGTTTGCAATGCTGAGGCTTGGATGTCATGGATCACTGTGTGTGTGTGTGTGTGTGTGTGTGTGTGTGTGTGTGTGTGTGTGTGTGTGTGTGTGTGTGTGTGTGTGTGTGTGTGTGTGTGTGTGTGTCTGTAAAGTGAGAGTATGTGTGTGTGTCCCAGTTGTGCTGTAATTCAACCTGGTCAACTGAAGCTTGGGGTCCCAGCTCTCCTGTATTTCAAATACACCTTTCGTCCTTTGCACTTCACTGTGTGTGTGTGTGCGTGTGTGTGTGTGTGAGTCCATGAGTTTGTGTTTTTCATAGAGCCAATGCTGAGAAGTTAGTCGAACTGACCAGACTGCTTGTGAAAGAATATCACTTTCAGGGAAATGAAGAGCAGCAAAGCAAAGCAAGAAAGCTTTACAAAGTACAAATGTGCACATTTTAGTGTTATCTTTGTTTTATTTGCTTTCCTATTTACGCTCCTCACCTTTTTCTATGTTTCCTTTTCGATACCTCTTCCTCTCTGTTCCCGATTCCTCTTCCTCTAGGGAAAAGGGACTCCCTGTGAACTGTTTCCTAGAGGTCCTGTTGGTGGAGTTCAAGAGTTGAGGAAGCCATTTTCTGTTATCTACACACACACACACACACAGCAGCAGCAGCAACATTAGTGGACAGCCATCAACGATTCAGCACCTTGACTTGGGGCATAATACTGCTGTGATGTGTGAGTGGCCGGTGGTGTGTCTGGCTGGCCCAGCGCTCCCTGCATCCTGGGCCTGTCAACTTAATGAGCCCTGGGGTACTATAAAGACACCAGACCCATGGCCCCTTGAACTGCACTCTGGGGTGAGGGTTAGAAAAGCAACGGGCACAGGATGCCTGTTTGACAACAGAGTTCATCTTATCTAAGAGGGGTCTTCCTATTCACAGTGTCAAGAGTTGAATGGGGGTTGACATTTTTATTTTATTTTGCTTGTTCGATCCAGTGGGACTTTAAGAGGCTAACACGCTTTAGCGGTTAACGTTCAGCAGGTTGTCACACACACACACACACACACACACACACACACACACACACACACACACACACACACACACACACTTGCACACTCAACACAAAGACCCACACATACAGTGTACTAGCCAGAGAGATAGTGGTTTAGTGTCACATGTCACATACCTGCAGCAGGTTGCTGACAGATAGAGGGCTGTTTGTGTGAGGAGACAGGTCACAGGGCTGCAGGAGGAAGCCGTACTGCAGGAGCCGTATCTGTGTTTGGACAGATACTACTGGTCCTGAGAGACACACACATCATCCTCTGTGCTCTGTGCTCAGAGCTATGCACTCTGTGCTAAGTGCTCAGCATGGGAAGGCAACGTCTTAACAGAACTCACTTAGTATTAATACACTTAATATAAAAGTTGTTGACAAGAAAGGAAAACAAGGCCACATTGAAACATTTCTAAAATGTTTTCAATGTTTTAATTTGATTGTTTCTAATGTACAAGATGGATCACTGCATCAAACTTAATTAGGACTGATAACTTTATTCTGTAATATCTATTTATTTTAGTTTGATTGCCCCGTTTGCGCCTGCCAACTAGGCTAACTATGTAGAGTATATGTGTGTATTGTACTGTATGTGTGTATGTGTTGTGTATGTATGTGTGTGTGTGTGTGTGTGTGTGTGTGTGTGTGTGTGTGTGTGTGTGTGTGTGTGTGTGTGTGTGTTGGGTGTATGTATGTGTGTATGTGTGGGTGTGTGTGTGTATGTAAACCATGGGCTCCTCTTTTGTGCCCTTATTTTCTTAAGTGTCATTGCAACTGGAGGTGGCCCACTTGGCAGGCAGTTTAGGAGGGTAATAGAGTGATCCCGGCGCTCCCCAGCCCCAAATGGTAATGAGTTAATGGGAGCAGGTAGAGGGTGGGAGACATAGACGAGGCAGCAACTGCAGACACATTTAGACACAATGGGAACAGTCACACTGAAACCTGCATGGGCATCTGCTTCCACAGAGATCCCACCGAGGGAGAACAGAGACTTAACCATCTGCAGCACGGTGGCACACACACATACACACACACACACAGATGCACATATACACATGCACACACGCACTTATGGGGGGCATTTCATGCCAGCGAACTATACTAAAACGCCTAAACCGCGTCGCCTACGTCTGCATAAAGACCGAAAAAGACGCGTGCGTACAGGCACGCGTATTGCGAGTACACCAAAACTGAAGGGGTGACGGGTGATAAGTGTCATGCCACGTGCGAACACAGCGGACGCCTGTGTGCACGCTCGTCTCAATGTACAAATAACCCAGACAAAAAAAAAACCCGAAAAAACGGTCTGTTTATTGTTTTTTGTTTAAAATGTAATAACGAAATATCAAACTGACAAAAGCTAGGCCTACATGCAAGAGCGTCAGTTTGGTTTTAGAAGTGGTGGGGACCAGCCGGGCTGGAGTGGGAACAGAATTCGGCGCGATTGTCAAAGGGGGGGGGGGGGGGGGGGGGGGGCGCGATTGTCAACGGAGGGGGGGGCGATTGTCAACGGGGGGGGGGGGGACCCAGCACCGGACCCGCATCGAGCCGCGGACCCAGCACCGGACCCGCAGCCGCGGACCCGAGGGGGATCGTAGCGCACCCCAGGTCTACGACCGACGTATTATGATAGTCCTGGACCGGCCCAAAAATAATAATAGCCTACACAAAATAAAAAATACAAAATACAAATTTTAAAAAATGACGGCCGGCCGGCTCGGCCTGAAATCGTCCGGCCGTTCGGGAAATCTCCCGAACCTCCCGATGGCCGCCCGTCCCCAAACTGTCACATCGTCTCTCTTGGTAATACATGGACTGCTTGAATTGTGAAGCTGTGCAGCTGTTAAACTCAAAATTCGTCATCATAAAGTAAATGATTATTTGTACATTGAGACGAGCGTGCGCACAGGCGTCCGCTGCGTTAACGCGCGGCACGGCACGAATGACCCGTCGCTGTTGGATTTCCACAAACACTACACAGCGTGTGCTGTACGCTCACGTAGAATTGTACTTAACAGTCACGCGTGGTATTCACGTCACGTATTTGAGGCGTAGTTCACCCGTCACGCACACGTCACGTAGGCGTATGCGCAACAACGCGTGTGCAGCGTCTGCGTGACGCCTACGTGACGCTCGTCTGTCCATTGAAAGTGAATGGAATTTACACGCGCACGTTAGAGGTTTGATGTCATCGCATAGGCGCTGTACACGCGTTTTAGTATAGTTCGCTGGCATGAAATGCCCCCCCCCATAATATACACACACACACACACACACACACACACACACACCCACACACACACACACACACACACACACACACAGATCCACCCCCACATGTGCATACATACCCATGCATGCATGCACACACACACACACACACACACACACACACACACACACACACACACACTCATATGGACGTATAGACTATATAGGTACCGAAACACACAAACACACGCTGGCACATGCACACACACACACACACACACACACACACACACACACACACACACACACACACACACACAGACAAATGCACACACACACACACACACACTGGCATACAAAACAAGCAAAGACAAACAAGCACAAAGAATCACAGCACATAGAGTTGATAAGTGGTAAAACACAGCACAAGTCAAAACATTTTCACACATAAATACAGACACGGATAGCTACACCACAAGAAGAAAAGTTAATGACAATCTACTAGATGTATGAAATATAGAAGAGAGAGACAGAGACAGAGAGAGAGAGACAGAGAGAGAGAGAGAGAGAGAGAGAGAGAGAGTGGCCCAGTGTTGTCATAATACAACCAGCTGAGTGAAACTCTGGGAGACGTTGACTCACAACAGTCACAGTGTCGCTGTGACAGTTTGTGACAGTGATGTGTGAATCAACAGCGCCTACGTTATCATCATCATCATCATGAATCATTATCAACACAGTCTCCTCCTTCTTCCAAGTCATGGAGGAAGTTGTGAAGGAAGTGTGTATCTTAGCAGGTATTTGGATACAACATTGAAACGTTCACCAGTAGTTGTAGTGATATAGGTGGTACGCACTTTTTTTTTTAATGTAGCTATGTTTAGCTTAACTTTTTCATCCTTGAAGCCTTTCCATTCAGCTCTGCCCTTTGTCTTTGACACAATGTTTATTATAAGGTACACTGATCTATAGAGACAAAAACGATGTCATTTGAAATCAGTGGTGTCATTAGGCCTGTTTTAGGGGGGCTGAAGCCCCCCTAAAATATTCTTAAGCCCCCCTAAATAGTTTGGTGTTTTTATTTTAAATGTAATTTTTTTATTTTTTTTATTATTATTTTTTTTAATAAAAAATGCCGACAAATTCAATATAAAGCGGCCAGCATCATAAATAATCATATAACCTGTCATTAAAGGTAGGGTGGATAATGTTTTCCTGCAGCATTTTTTACCATATTGCTTAAAATCTCCTTCACACACAGATTGAAACCAATTAATTAAATGATATGACACATACACCGAAAAAAATAGCCATCTGTGGGATGGGCAGGACTGAAAAAACTCCATCCAATCATTATGAGCATTACGTTCAAGATGTTTGGATGGTGACTTGTCTATCAAACTCAACTGCCATTTGTCCCTCCCCCCTCCCTCCTCTGCGCGTACTCCTCTTCGGGCACGAACGAATCGCGCGCCCTCAGAGGCTTGGCTACTGGCTGGTTAGCTGCATATCAGATAGCACGGGCTGCTGAAAGAAAACGAATTATATAGTTATAAGTAAAATACAAGTGTAGCACTCGTGAACCCTCGGGAACAAGCGCTGCGCGTTCCTGTACTCTGGAGGCGTGGCTTCGGGGGGGGAGGCCGAGGAAAGGGGTTTGGACTTTTGAATTGTTTTTTTTCTAAATGCTGTGTGCTCAAACCGTTTTTCCAACATCCTCCACCCTACCTTTAAGGACTTAAATGTGATCAGAAATTTGTCAGTTTCCCTTCACTTCGCAGTAGGGTGGCCATTCGTCCGGCTTTAGGCCGGACTGTCCGGTTTTTCAATGCCCTGTCCGGTGTCCGGCGCAGCATCAAGCCGGACGCGTATTTGTCCTCCTTTTTGAGACACTAGGCTTGAAGAGCGGAGTTCTAGACCAGTCAACGTCAACTGGCGGCCAAATCCGGCCTGCCAGAGACGCCCCCCCCCCCCCCGCCGGTCGTAGGTCCGGGGTGTGTTACGATCGCATGCACCCCTCCCCCCCCCCCCGGTCGTAGGTCCGGGGTGTGTTACGATCGCGCGCACCCCCACCCCGCCCCGCCGGTCGTATGTCCGGGGTGTGTTACGATCACGCGCACATCCTGTGCATCTCCTTGGGGCTAAGCCCCCCCTGTCCTTAAAACCTAGTGATGCCTCTGTTTGAAATCATATCATTTGGATTAACAACTGTATCCAAACAGACAAATAATAACTAGCTCAAGCAGCATGCAAGGAAGCTGCAGCATCATTTTAGCCTAGAAATCTAGACACCCCCTAGCGGCAGCAAATTTATTTGGCTGCTAGGTAGGTCTAGCACGGCTCCGTCAGCTTTTTGGTGCTGGAAACACCAAGTATGTCTGGTATGTCTGACCAATCACAGCGTGAGGGGTGGAGTCGAAAGCCGGGCTACCATGACGACAGAGTTGCGACGGTTCCGTGTTAGGAGGTAAACAATGGCTGCTGCTGCTGGCGAACGGCTGTCTTTCCACTCGGCTTTGGCCGCGACTCTTCAAGACTTGTTGAAGTTAACATTTTATTTGAGAAAAGAACAAAGAACGGCACTGAAGTCTTTCCTCGAAAAGAAATATGTATTCGGAGTTTTGATTAATTACGTAGTCAGAGCCGTCGCTCTGACTACGTCACCTTCTTCGTTGCTCTGATTGGTTGTAGCGCTATCCTATTGCGTGCAGAGGGAACTTGAAAGACAACCGTTTATCCCGCCCATACTGCCAATGGAGCTGCGCCAGACCTTACATCTTTCTGATGTGGGTCTGGCTTGCCAGGCTAGCATCATTTACTTTAACAAAGAACAACTGAGACGAAATCAGTGGTGTGTGTGTGCATGAGTATGTGTGTGTGTGTGTGTGTGTGTGTGTGTGTGTGCATGAGTGTGTGTGTGTGTGTGTGTGTATGTGTGTGAGTATGTGTGTGTGTGCATGAGTGTGTGTGTGTGTGTGTGTGTGTGTGTGTGTGTGTGTGTGTGTGTGTGTCTGTGTGTGTGTGTGTGTGTGTGTGTGTGTGTGTGTGCCAGGCAACCAGTACAGAGGATCTGTTAACAGAGGAAGGCAGTTAGTACAGTTTCTATTGTCAAACATATCATTATTTCAGCTGTACCTCAAAGGTCACTAGCTTACAGAACTGCATCTCCTGCTACTGCACATTAATTCATTATCGTACTTGTGCACTTATGTAATACAAAGAGATTACTTGTTAAATGTCAGTTTTCAAGCAATAAATCCTGAGATAATTGCATGTATAAATTCATTTGGCAAGACATTTTTCAAGCGGTCTCCACTCTAGTATATAGATATATATCTATATCTATGTGTGTGTGTGTGTTTATGTGTGTGTGTATGTGTGTGTGTGTGTGCATGCGTGAGTTACAGTGTGTATGTGTGTGTGTGTGTGTGTGTGTGTGTGTGTGTGTGTGTGTGCGTGCACATTTGTAAGTTAGGGTGTCTGTGTGTGTGAAGGCCCGTACTGGCCATCGGGAGCACTAGGGCCAGCAGGCCTCAGATAAAAAATAAAAATGTTGCCCGCAGTCAGGCCACTGAATTTAGAAGCAGGCCAGCCTGGCCTGGCCAAACCTGTCGTGTCAGAGCCGAAAGGTTGTATCGGCCAATCAGGTAGCGTTTTTTATGCATATTAATGTGTCTTCCCCTGCCACCCCTGCATTTTGGAAAATGGCGGCCAGGCCAGTCCAACTGTCAAGCAGCATAACCGATGTTTAAGATGGACGGTGGGAAAAAAACTATGGGTGGTGCAGAGAGGAAGAGAGAGAAAAAAAGAAAGGCCCTTTTAGGAGATGCCACTAAATGCACAGGATGTTTTCATGCACAGGAGCACAAGGTTAGTCAGTGATAAAAATATACACGCTAGTTAGCTAATATGCATCATCATCATCATCCCTTGTCAACACCCATTGTCAGCCATGTCTACATTATTTACTTATTTATTTATTTATTTATTATTTAATAAATATTGGTTAAATGTTAGTCTTTGTATCATCTTAATGTAGCCTAGTCCTAACTAGACCTTCGTACTCATTTCATTCATACTAAAGGTCTAGCAGTGCTGTAGAGACAAACGATGTCTCACTTGAAGGCGGGTGCTGTTGAAGTTTAAAGAAGCACTATGCAACTCGTTTATCAAAAATAACCTTAACCATGCAGGTTGAGAGTCGTTCTGATCGTTCTACAACACTTTCTGGGTTGTTTGGTGGGTGTTTCATCTCCCCCTGTTGGGTCCCCCGCGGAAAAACAGAACATGCAACTTCATGTGGCCGTCCCGGCCACTTACGGATGTGACGCAGCGGAAGTATCCAATCGCGCCTCGAAAATGTAGTCAGATTGTAGTTTCACTGCTTTACGGTAGACCTGGGCGGGGGTGCCAAACATGGGTCCGGCTGAATATAAAGAGTCAGTTGCAAGGCAATTCTGGATCAATCGACAAATCCACTATGGATCCATCAAGACCCAAGAGGGGAAGGTCGGAGGAATCGAAGAATAAGAGAAAGGATTCTGATAAACAAAGAAACCAGACACGAGTGAACATAGGGCGAGCTTATGCGGAATGGCGTCAACTGAGAGACTCGGAAGAATGCAAAACGGACGCCGACTTGGCTGTCTTGCTGCTGAAATTGTAAGTAGCCTACCCTTGGGTGAACTTCGTTTTTGTAATGTGGTTTGAGAGTCTGTTGAACAATGTGTTTTGCTCGACCGTTTTATTGTGAGCCCTGTATGTGTTTCGCTTGGTTGCTTCATGGCTAGCTTGCTAGCTAGTGAGGGTTTATCCTAGCAGTGACTTGCTACCACACATGTTTGTTTGCGGTCCGAATCCAGGTTCTCGTTGTGTATTACTATTTATTTATCGAAGTGGGGGGTGGGGGGCGTTGTCAATGAGTTTTTACGACAGTGTTGTAGGCCTATTCCGAAGCTGCAGGGGGAGCTCTATAGTGAGAAATGCGAGCCCAATTCCGGCGAAAACCCAGAAACAGCGGAGGAATAACCGAGTTGCATAGCGCACCTTTAAAACCTATTGGCTCTGCCCAGTGCCACTCTGGATCTGCCTTAACCAATCGCTAACGTTTGGTCGTGACGTATTTCATGCGCCAGAAACCACGTTGCGCGCAGTATACAAACGGCAGATGCAGTGAGCATTAGCATTAGCCTCCGCCCGCCTCCATACTTCCGCTCAATAACTGAAATTCGCGCACGACCTCTACGTCACTGTTCTCAGGCCGCGCCTCCTGTTCGCTGATTGGAAGGCACATTTGAGGGAAAAGAAATCGTTCTAACATACAGCACCGCCAGACCTTAGTACTGAAGTGAAATGAAAATTGAGCGGAAGTACGTAGGCGGGCGGAGCCAGGCTAATCTTAATGATATGTACCTTTGGTTTTATTTGAGGTCCATAACAGTACATTGTACTAAGCAGTTGTTGGCTCATTAGTTTGTGATTCACATGCAAAATTCACAAGAATGCAGGAAATTAAGTATTTGTAACTAAAGAGAGAGAGAGAGAGAGAGAGAGAGAGAGAGAGAGAGAGAGAGAGAGAGAGAGAGAGAGAGAGAGAGAGAGAGGATGGTGGGGAGTTGGTTGTGAAATGGTTGTTATATTTTAAAATGAAGTTTGACCATGAATGAAGTATACCATGTGATCCTTCCTTCATTGGATTCCCTTTCTTGGTCTCAAGCACAAGAAGGCTCTTCTTAGCCTCTAGCTAATTTCTTTATGGCTCCTGGCCAAATTTTATTATTTGTGGGAACACTTTAGACAGAAGTATTAGCAGTCGCAGGGCTGTTTTTTGTTTTCTTGTATTATTTTACTACAGTGTTTCTTTATGCCAGGATCAGACTGCACAAATTCAGCCTGATTCCAACTTGATTTTGCCATCGCAGACAATCTTTCAGCACTGCGGGCGATTATGAACATTGGGACGTTGGCTCGGGCTGTCGTACCCCGAGTGGGGTGACATGGTCAACATCTTGCGATGTGGTGTCTGTTTTGACCGTTGTTGTCAGACAGTGCCTACGATGTGCACACAGACGTTGATGAAATAAATATTGACCACTCCTCCCCTCCAGGTTAACTCGATGCCAAGTTGTGATGACTAAATACGTCCCGGTCAAACGTGTAGTGTGCCCTGTCTCCCGACCTAGTCATGGCAAGAATTTATGATGCAATAATTTATTATGCAATAATTGCCTAATTTGACATGGTGAATATCGTGAAAGACAAAAATGTTGTGTAGTCTGATCCCGGCATAAGGTCTGTTTGCCTATGAAGGAGCCGATATGAGTTGCATTTCCCGGCATTGCAGATAGAAAAGTATCCATTTCTGCCTCTTCCTGTCATTGCTCCGAACACCCATACATATCGTACCATAACCGCGAGGGATGACGACGTGTGAAACATTACTTCCTGTTTGGTTCATCAAAACTCCTTTCAGTCTGTTCTTACTGAAAGCCTCTTCCCATGTGATCTTTGGCCCTATAACTGAAACCAATATATAGCCTGAAGCTGTGCAGACACAGTGATGCTTTGTGCCATACAAATAAATCTGAAATTAAATCTGAAAATCAGACTACATGCAAAAAAATAATAGTATTAATAAAAAAATAAAATAAATATATATACCAAATATGAGATCTAATAAAGAGATCCACGCATTCCTATTTATATTTTGCAAAATGGGTGAAATAGTTTTTGAATGAGAGGGTATTAGTAAAAAACTAAATACATATATTGAATTGTTCTCTAATAGATAAGAGATATATGTTAGGCAATTCATTCCATGTACACACTTTAGATGCTTTCTCATTAACCCTCCTTTGTGTCTCTCAACTTCTGCAGTTTTTCTGCTACACTCCTACCTACACAGTGTGCAGGAGCCCAGACACTATAAGGCGAGAAACCAAATTTAAAAAAAGGCAGGACTCTCTTTCCCTCAAGTATACCATGCTTAGAATAAAAAATAGGTACAAACACAAATACTATATCACTAAATAATATTAAGTGATGTAGTATTTTCAGACATTATATTATAATGTCTGTGCTACAGTTTAAATAGAGAGAGAGAGAAAGAGAAAGAGAGAGAAAAGCCCACCCTTTAGAACATTGTGTGTCTAAGGAAATGAGTCTAGTGCGGCCTCCATCAGCCTTAATAGAAACACGCACGTGGCGATTATGGAGAGGTGTTAGGAGAATAAATCATCTAACTTTTCTCTTTTTTTCTCTTTCCTTCTCCGAAGCATTACCCTGTCAAATCTAATCTAACCTACCTGTGCTCGCCCACTCTTCCCCTCCCACACCATCCAGCTCTCTCCACCTCTCTCCACCTCCCCCTTGGTGAGCAAAGCCGTTCGCTGCCTCAGGCAAGGGCTGGAACGGGGAGAGCAAAGTCACAGCATAGCAATAGATTCTAGACAGCGACAGAACTCTGCTGTTCAAATTCTATGCGTTTCAGTCCAATGGACCTGGGGGGGGGGGGGGGTGGGGGTGGATTGAGCCTCAGAATGACTATAACAGTTTTAGTGCACTCAGATGAAGTGAATTATTATGGCATTAAATATGTCGGCTCTTCCACCATTCCACAACATTTTTGTTTCCCATCTTGAAAAAATAAGCACCTTTTTTTCCCAAGTTTTGTTGTGAGTTGGAATGTCTGAGACTTTGACGCTCAGAGAGAGGAAACAAACATTTTTTTTAAAGAAAACATGTTGCTGGTCTCCGTAGTGGCCGCTGCTGTAGTAACCATGGATAAGGGCCGGCCGTGCTCTTGTCTCCATAGTGTCTGTCACACATGGCTTGTTGGTTTGTTTCACCACAAGACACACATTCCTCTTTTGCTTCTGGGAACCATCAGTGCAGCCTCCTGAGAGAGAAAGGGCAAAAAAGTAGAGAGAATAGACAGAAACGAGTTTCCAACTGTGTAAAACGTCTTAGCAGAAACCTGTGCCATGAGGATATTTCCAAATCTTTCTGAGAAAAAAGTAGGACTTACTGGCCTCAAAGAAAACAGAAAGGGCAATTAATAATTCTCATTTGAGCCCTTCGCTTTTACCTATTTTAGGCCAATGCGTTGCTTTTTTAGGATTCATTCATATTATGAATCATCATTGGCCTGGTATGGATGAAACAACGTAATATGCTTCAGAATGCATATTCTTCGGAAGGGTTACACTTGTGACTTTGTAGGGTTAACGATATGTGAGAACTGTTTCACACTGGACTGCACTTCCGTTTTCACTTGTGGACAAGCCCAATTGATTGGTTGGCACTATAGAGGATAGACCGCCCTGTGTGTGTGTGTGTGTGTGTGTGTGTGTGTGTGTGTGTGTGTGTGTGTGTGTGGTGTGTGTGTGTGTGTGTGTGTGTGTGTGTGTGTGTGTTGTGTGTGTGTGTGTGTGTGTGTGTGTGTGTGTGTGTGTGTGTGTTTACATGGCTCCCCACAGCCCTGGAGCCTGCTGATGCTCTGGGGGTTGCTAGGTGTATGGCGGCCCACGAGGTGACTGACAGGCTGGAACAGGGATAGAGTGTCTTTCCTCAGTGACAGCGCAGCTAGAAGTGATAAACACCGGAAACCCGATCCAGCTAGAAGAGACGCCTCTGGCTCAACAGAATTCAAACTTAATGCTTTATCCTCAATCCAAGTCCAGATAGGGCCTGCTGTGGCTTTGACTAGACCTACCCAGGTTCGATGGGAAGATGTAACAAAGACATTTTTTTGTCGATTTTCTCAGCGGTTTGGGTGCTTCCCTTTCCTAATGTAATCTAAGTCTTTGTCTTAGAGCACAGTCCATCGCATCACGTTTTATACAGTTATACATAACTGTCTAGTGTCTTTTCTTTACACACAGACTGTTCAGTTACTATTATTCCAGAGGCTTCTCCTATTCAACATTCCCGTTAGTTCAAATTGGACCTTTGCATTCTCTCGTGTGTGGAAGATTTATGGGAAGTTTATTTATTTGATCTGCTTCATATTGCTACTCTTGTGTAAAAATGCCCCATAGAGTGGCTGGTCCCTGCCCTTGCAGTAATGGCAATATAAACATGGGGAAAGTAATTTGAATTCTAACAAAGTGGAGATTAGCTGCTGACAGTTTGTGGCATGGGCGATTATTTCTAAAATAATCCTGTTTTGATATGCATCGGCGTCCCGGCAGGAATTTTCAATTTGTTTTTCCATTGCAGCATGTAAACAAGCTCTAGTGTCTCCTTATCATGGCGTAGCACTGACAAGGAAAGACCATTTGTCTGCCCCCCCCACTCCCCCTCTCCTACCCTGCCCCCCACCTCCCAATCCCTTCCCCCACCCCTTCCCTTCTTCCATCTCACCATGCCCCCCTCACCCCCTCCTCCCCCTCTCCCCTCCATCCTGCATCTGGTTGGGGTCGCAAAAAAAGCAGACTGGCTTGTCAGGGCTTCAACAAGTCTCTTTATGGAGAGCAGGTAGGAGGAGGGCGGTGGTGGTGGTGGTGGTGGGGGGGTTATATGTGTACCTGCAAGTCATTTGCAAACATGAAGAGCTCAAAATGCACCTTCTGAATATGTTCTGCTTGAGGAGCTCTGCCCATTCCCCTGTCTGAATGGGGGAAATATGCAGCATGGCAAAATACCCCCTCCCCTGTCACACCCTCTAAGAAAAACCATGCTACCTGCAGACCTGGGCCATGTGATAAATGTGTATATTGTTGATTGTCAACTGGGGGGGGGGTGTTTTGGGCAAAGATTGTGCATTTGCATGAATTGCCCACACACACGAAAATGTCAACTTCAATTTTAAGTTTCAAACTTTCCCCAAATGTTGACAAGGCAGTTGAGAGGCATTTATTCTTCTTGTGTGTGTTTGTTAGTTTGTTTATACCTCAAATAGTGGGAGTGGAGTGGAGTCGGTGGAGTAATGTCATGCTTCAGACACCAAGGCAGATGCTAACGCTACAGCTGTGGTTTACTTTTACCCTTCTCCTGTGTGGACAGAATTCTGGGGGGCTATTTATCACACTGGCTGATTGATTGCTTCTGCCTGAAGCTAATCAGCATGTAGCTCATTGTGTCTTAATGTTTATGGGGATTATGGAAGGATAAACATTGTAATCCTCACCATGGTCTGAGACTTCCAATTACCACGCTCCCCTTTGCCAAAAAAGGTCACCATAGATTTACCCTATTAATGCAATATAAGCCATCTCACATCCCTGTGCTGCACATTTCTCCAAAGATAGACCTGGATTCCACTAGACACACGCACGCACGCACACACACACACACAAGCACACACACACGCACAAACGCACACATGCACACACGTTACACTGGTAAAGCCAGTGGGGATTCACAGGTTATTCTGGCTAACTAGGCCTGGTTGTTCCTATAGGCCGGGGGTGGGAGGTGACCAGCAGAACAGGCTGCGGACACAGCAAGTCAACTCCGAGACGGACATAGCAGGGAGTGGGGTTGAGGTTCAGTGCAGTGCCGATGTTCCAAATTGATCCGAGACAGATCTCTTGTGGTCAGATCATTACCGCCCAGTCCCGGAGGGTTCAGGTGGTGCTGTGGAATGACTCACAATTGCTGCTCAATGACGATTGGACTACATTTTTTTTTGCCCTGGACCCGGACAATAAATAACCCATCCCTTTTCCTTAATTGTGTCTCTCTCTCTGTCTCTCTGTTTGTCTCTCTCTCTCTCTCGATCTCTTGTGCTCTCTCCTTCACTCTCGCTGTGTTTTCCCACATCATCTTCTCTGATTTAGATAATGTTATGCGACAGAGAAAATTGAATCCTCAGTTTGTGCGTAGATGTTCTCCTTTCACATTATTATAGGTGGATAAGGAGCAAGAGCATAGAGAGAGAGAGAGAGAGAGAGAGAGAGAGAGAGAGAGAGAGAGAGAGCTCTTAGTGTTGGACACTTCCACAGCCTCCCCCCATTAATCTACTCCAATACATTTAAAGGGCTGCTTTCCTAGGCAAGAGCAAGCAGGCCCTTAAATTACAATACAGAGGAGTGGAATCATTATTACTTCCTTTAATGTTCCCAATCTAATTGAGGCATTAATTTAAGTAGAGTCCCCGGTGAAGATTATTCATAACTGCTTTTTAATTTAGAAGGGCCATCAGCAGAAATATTCACAGCTCAGGGGGAGGAGTTATATTCCTTTTTTTCTGTTGGTGCTTTTAAAAGCTGCTGTGTTCTCAGGGTGCAGCAGGAGAAAGTAGCCCCTCAAGTATACATACTATATCACATACTGTATATAATGAAGGTTAAATAGCAAAAAATAAATGTGGTCTATTTAACTACATACATTAAGTATAAACTGTAAAATATAAATGTTAAATATTATATGCAGAAATACATAATACAGTCATACAAATATGTACAAATATTTCTTAAATATAAATATTTCAAAATATACACCGTACACCATAACAAAAAAAGGAAACAGGAAAGACACAAATAATATACATATATGTATGTATATACAGTATAAAACACATTTTAAACTAAAACAAGTTTTAGACGTCGCCCTTATTCTCTCTCACACACATGATTCTCCCTCTCACCCAACCACACACACACACAAACACACACCCCACCCATACCCGCCCACACACACACACACACACACACACACAAACGATGTGCGCACCAACCTAAGCTAACCTCAGGAGAGCCACAGTGATACCGTCATGACCCCCCCATGGCCCAGGAGCCAGGCATAGTGCGCAATCTGGCAGTGTGTTGGGGAGGGTGTGTGGGGGGAGGGGTGTGTGTTGGTGTTGAGACCAAGTGGTACATGGCTTGTAACGTGTGGGCTGACCATCTGCCTTGGCATTGCTGTGTATCAGAGATTTGGAGCTGTCCTGCAAGGGAGGAAGAAAAAAAAAGAGAGGGGGGTGGGAGCGATTGGAGAGGAAGGGGCTCGGGAGGGGGAGGCAACCAGAAACTTGTTAGCGCTGGCCGGTGTGTGTATTGGAGTGTAATGCACGCACGCATGTCGCACGCACAGGCACTTGCACACATACATTTGCCAGCCCAGTACAATACCAGTAAGTAATTATGAAGTATATATAGCTGAATTGTATAACTTAATTCACCCCAATAGAAGAAAAAGCCACAGCATGGGGGTAGAGAGACAAGAGGAGGAAACAGAGGGTTCCTGTGTGTGTCCTGACCCACATCTGAATGACTTAACAAAGCCAAGTGGAGGGATCCACTTCCCCTTAATATTTGATGGTTTCCTCCGATGGGTCCTACAGCCTTATCGTGGTGTGTGTCTGGGCTGCAAGCACGGCAACTTTCTTTTGCTGGCATCCTGCACTTGTATAACCTTACTCTTCCCTCCTTCCTCCTCCTCCTCCTCCTCCTCCTCCTCCTCCTCCTCCTCTTACTCTTACTCTTTCGCCTCCTCCTCTTCCTCTTCCTCCACCTCCTCCTCTCTCTCTCCTCCTCCTTTCTGTCCCTTTCTCTCTCTCTGTCCCATGCTATCATGTTCGTTTCCCCTGACCATCGATTGACACAGAGTGCAAAGTCCATCCAAACAGCAATCAGGGCCTCATGCTTGTGCTTCTTGCCCTTGGCTTAGTGGCCATGTCCCCCACTGTAGCATGCTGTTGAGTGTCATGGAAGGGGCGATGGGGAGAGCATTGTCATGTACTTACATGCACATGACAATGTAGCTCCTGGTGCCCTTAGAAAGCATGGCAGACATAGACAAGCTAACATCACCACACAAGGCAGTCCAAGAATATACATGAAATTAATCATCCAAATTGACCGACAGACTGACACACACACACACACACACACACACACACACACACACACACACACAGGCACACATTTGTGCA
>JAOPHQ010005601.1:32500-36548 GCA_030340625.1 Merluccius polli | reverse complement strand
CCATGGTTACTAAGAAGTACCTTTCGTGTTCCCACGGTTACTAAGAAGTACCTTTCGTGTTCCCATGGTTACTAAGAAGTACCTTTCGTGTTCCCACGGTTACTAAGAAGTACCTTTCATGTTCCCACGGTTACTAAGAAGTACCTTTCGTGTTCCCCATGGTTACTAAGAAGTACCTTTCGTGTTCCCCACGGTTACTAAGAAGTACCTTTCATGTTCCCATGGTTACTAAGAAGTACCTTTCATGTTCCCACGGTTACTAAGAAGTACCTTTCATGTTCCCACGGTTACTAAGAAGTACCTTTCATGTTCCCATGGTTACTAAGAAGTACCTTTCGTGTTTTCCACGGTTACTAAGAAGTACCTTTCGTGTTCCCACGGTTACTAAGAAGTACCTTTCGTGTTCCCCACGGTTACTAAGAAGTACCTTTCGTGTTCCCACGGTTACTAAGAAGTACCTTTCGTGTTCCCCACGGTTACTAAGAAGTACCCTTTCGTGTTCCCATGGTTACTAAGAAGTACCTTTCATGTTCCCATGGTTACTAAGAAGTACCTTTCGTGTTCCCCACGGTTACTAAGAAGTACCTTTCGTGTTCCCACCGGTTACTAAGAAGTACCTTTCGTGTTCCCACGGTTACTAAGAAGTACCTTTCGTGTTCCCACGGTTACTAAGAAGTACCTTTCGTGTTCCCACGGTTACTAAGAAGTACCTTTCGTGTTCCCATGGTTACTAAGAAGTACCTTTCATGTTCCCATGGTTACTAAGAAGTACATTTCATGTTCCCATGGTTACTAAGAAGTACCTTTCATGTTCCCATGGTTACTAAGAAGTACCTTTCATGTTCCCATGGTTACTAAGAAGTACCATTCATGTTCCCATGGTTACTAAGAAGTACCTTTCGTGTTCCCATGGTTACTAAGAAGTACCTTTCATGTTCCCATGGTTACTAAGAAGTACCTTTCGTGGTTCCCATGGTTACTAAGAAGTACCTTTCATGTTCCCATGGTTACTAAGAAGTACCTTTCATGTTTCCCATGGTTACTAAGAAGTACCTTTCGTGTTCCCATGGTTTACTAAGAAGTACCTTTCGTGTTCCACGGTTACTAAGAAGTACCTTTCGTGGTTCCCACGGTTAACTAAGAAGGTAACCTTTCTTGTTCCCATGGTTACTAAGAAGTACCCTTTCAGTGTTCCCATGGTTACTAAGAAGTACCCTTTCGTGTTCCCATGGTTACTAAGAAGTACCTTTTCATGTTCCCATGGTTACTAAGAGAGTACCTTTCAGTGTTCCCATCGGTTACTAAGAAGTACCTTTCGTGTTCCCATGGTTACTAAGAAGTACCTTTCGTGTTCCCATGGTTACTAAGAAGTACCTTTCGTGTTCCCACGGTTACTAAGAAGTACCTTTCGTGTTCCCATGGTTACTAAGAAGTACCTTTCGTGTTCCCACGGTTACTAAGAAGTACCTTTCGTGTTCCCATGGTTACTAAGAAGTACCTTTCGTGTTCCCATGGTTACTAAGAAGTACCTTTCGTGTTCCCACGGTTACTAAGAAGTACCTTTCGTGTTCCCATGGTTACTAAGAAGTACCTTTCGTGTTCCCATGGTTACTAAGAAGTACCTTTCGTGTTCCCATGGTTACTAAGAAGTACCTTTCATGTTCCCATGGTTACTAAGAAGTACCTTTCATGTTCCCATGGTTACTAAGAAGTACCTTTCAGGTACAAGTACAACGAAGGGAACATTTGTACGTGTAGGAGGTACCGCCCAGAGAAGAGCTGCAGGGCCGTTCCGTCGGCTTCTCGGTGCCTTTATTATCTCTGAGAGTGTACTGAACCCCCGCAGGCGGCGGACCGGTCTCGTGGTTAGAGGGTTCGACCGAAAGGTTCTGGGTCCAATCCCCAGAGTCCACCCGCAGGCATCCTCCAGCACCTGCATATCCAAACACAACAACCTCACCGGTTACGTCCCTTCGGATGAAAGCCTCTGCGAAGCGACGCAGTGAATATATATATATATATATATATATATATATACATATATATATATACCGCCTCCACCGCAACGCCGCCGAGCGATGCTAGCGGAGCTATAAATGCCTCTACAGGGCTACCAGAGCAGTTCCAGGGGTGACTGCTCTGTACCATTTAGGAAGAGCGCCTTTGGTCAGGCAGTGTTCTCATACAGAGCTTCTCACACCTGGAACACAATTCCTCTCCATTAGAGAACTACCAACATTAAGTTCCTTTAGTAGACACGTAAAATCATGGCTACTGGATAATCAAACCTGTCAACATAACTCTGCATAGTCTGTAGTTGTTCCTTTTTTATTTTTGTATTATTTATTCTAAAATGTGTGCAATATCTTACACTTGTTTATCTTTTATAATCTGTGCAAAATGTGTTTTTATTTCTTTTTAAAGGACCATCAAACCTGTCAAGGGACAAAAGATGGAAATTAGCCTTATGGCTATAAGCTTATATATTCTGCATTTGTCTCAAATGTTATTAATATATGCTGTCCCTTTGTTAAATAAATAAACTTTCAAACTTTCAAACGCTTAGCTGCGTTTAGCTGCGGCTACAGCGGCTAATACGCTCAGAGTAAAATGGCTCTCGGTTCGGTGTCCGGGAGACGGATATGCGGCTGTAATGGTTGTGTAACTTACTGTGGCGCCGGGTGGCAGCTGGAAGTGCCACTAATGAGGAATTGAACAGCGGCAGGACGAGAATTTATCTCACCGCACGATGAAGAGTAATGTTCCTCCTCCTCCTCCTCCTCCTCCTCCTCCTCATCCTGCTGCACCGGGACTAATGCAGCACACACACACACTCTGAAACACACACACACACACTCTGAAACACACACACACACACACACACACTCTGGAACACACACACACACACACACTCTGAAACACACACACACACACACACTCTGAAACACACACACACACACACACTCTGAAACACACACACACACACACTCTGAAACACACACACACACACACACTCAGCAACACACACACACACACACACACTCTGAAACACACACACACACACACTCTGAAACACACACACACACACTCTGAAACACACACACACACACACTCTGAAACACACACACACACACACACTCTGAAACACACACACACACACTCTGAAACACACACACACACACACTCTGAAACACACACACACACACACTCTGAAACACACACACACACTCTGAAACACACACACACACACACTCTGAAACACACACACACACACACTCTGAAACACACACACACACACACACACACACACACTCTCTGAAACACACACACACACACACACACACTCTCTGAAACACACACACACACACACACACTCTGAAACACACACACACACTCTGAAACACACACACACACACACACACACACACACACTCTGAAACACACACACACACTCTGAAACACACACACACACACAGTATCTGAAACACAAACACACACACACACACACACAGTATCTGAAACACAAACACACACACACACACACACAGTATCTGAAACACAAACACACACACACACACTATCTGAAACACACACTATCTGAAACACACACTCTCCTATCTGAAACACACACACACAAACTCTCCTATCTGAAACACACACACACACACACTCTCCTATCTGAAACACACACAACACACTCTCCTATCTGAAACACACACACACTATCTGAAACACACACACTCTGCTATCTGAAACACACACTCTCCTATCTGAAACACACACACTATCTGAAACACACACACTCTCCTATCTGAAACACACACACTATCTGAAACACACACACTCTCCTATCTGAAACACACACACTCTCCTATCTGAAACACACATAATATCTGAAACACACACACTCTCCTATCTGAAACACACACACACTCTCCTATCTGAAACACACACACTCTCCTATCTGAAACACACACACTCTCCTATGTGAAACACACACACACACTATCTGAAACACACACACTCTGCTATCTGAAACACACACACT
>JAOPHQ010005601.1:0-27500 GCA_030340625.1 Merluccius polli | reverse complement strand
TGGATCCAGGATAAAGACTCTTTATTCACCGGCCTTCTGCCACTAATCTTAAATCTGTTGTCCATAATTCTCTGGTTGTTTATTGGGGTCGTTGGTTTGATTCCCTTTGTGATTTTTACTTCTTTGTGTTTTACAGTAAAGCTCTTGTCACTTTGGTCATCTTAAGCTGTGTCTAAATGTGTCTGACATGGACCGCACCAGAACCTCGTCTCCCTGCGCCGTCTGATTAAATAATCCCCGGCCCATTTGGAAATACATTCATATTTCATATTTCATATTTCAGACCTTCATTCCTCATTCCTCCATTATTCACATGGACAGTAAGTAGTTGGAACAAAATGTTATCCACCTGTCTCTCGGCGATACGCTGCTACAAAATATAATAATATAATAACCAGCTAATGTATTTTATATAATAACCAGCTAATGTATTTTATATAATAACCAGATAATGTATTTTATATAATAACCAGATAATGTATTTTCACCTTTTCTAATAGGAACCTCAACTGGCTTTTTGGAGAAGTTTACAAATCTGAACTATTATATATACATATATATATATATATATATATATATATATATATATATATATATATATATTATACCAAAATATTCCAGAAGATACTGAATAAATCCTGGATTTCTGCGATTCAGAAGAAGCTCATCTGAGGGGTGAAGCCACATTTCTGTTGTTTAGTTTGAGTTAGTTTTATTTGTGTGCATAACTGTGTTGTGTAGAAGTTCATATGTGTAGAAGTTCGTGTGTGTAGAAGTTCACGTGTGTAGAAGTTCACGTGTGTAGAAGTTCACGTGTGTAGAAGTTCATGTGTGTAGAAGTTCATGTTGTGTAGAAGTTGATGTTTGTAGAAGTTGATGTTTGTAGAAGTTCATGTGTGTAGAAGTTCATGTGTGTAGAAGTTCATGTTGTGTAGAAGTTCATGTGTGTAGAAGTTCATGTTGTGTAGAAGTTCATGTGTGTAGAGGTTCATGTGTGTAGAAGTTCACGTGTGTAGAAGTTCACGTGTGTAGAAGTTAATGTGTGTAGAAGTTCATGTGTCCTCGTATATCAACATGTTTATCTGTCCATCACAATGAAAATAATCTGAAGACGCCAGACGCTCTTCAGGACTTGTGAGGACGCTCCTCCACCAGACCAGTGTGCCTGGCTGCATGCTAATGTGTGTGTGTGTGTGTGTGTGTGTGTGTGTGTGTGTGTGTGTGTGTGTGTGTGTGCGTGTGTGTGTGTGTGTGTGTGAGGGCGGAGGGGGGGTGAGATGATAAATGCTGAATCAGGAGAAGCAGAGCCAGTCCTGGTCTAATGAAGCCCCATAAATACACACACACACACACACTCTCTCCCTCTCTGTTTCACTATATCTGTTTAATATATATATCTCTTTCTCTCTTTCCATCTCCATCCCTCTCTCTATCTCTATCTCTCTGGCTAGCTCCCTCATATCTCTGGCTATCTCTCTCTCTCTCCTCTCTCTATTTCTCTGTAATAGGCTCAGTAATGCTCGGCTGCAAGGAAAAAACAACTGATCGAAATACACACCCACACACACACATACATCTGATATACAGAGAGCAAACGAGAGAGCGAGCGAGAGAGCGAGAGTGATCACACATTCAAACGCTTACAGATGCATGGCATGGCAGTGTGCCCAAGCAGCATCTTCCCCATGACACCACCGAGGTTGTAAATATGAAAGGCTCTTCCTCCGCACATCCCTACACAACAGCGCCCCCTGGTGGACCGAAGACATCTGTGTGGAAACAGTGTGGACATTTGGAAAAGCTAGTTTTTGGTTTTGGTCCCCATACTAATGAATGCATGCATGCATGAACTTGCAAGACGTTTCTTTCAGCGAATTTGTGAAGTAATTTGTGATTTCTGAGCGACAGATGGTTGAATGTAAAAAAGTAAAATGTTTTTTTTCTTGTGTCAGCCAGGGACTCAAAGTATTCACTGTCTTTTTAAACAAAAGCCCACATTTGGTTTTGTCTTAGCGCTGTAGGCTTGCTTTGACAATCTGTTTCACAATCTATAAAATAATGCAATAATAGGTCTTTGCATCTTATAGCTGGAAATGTAAGAGGATCAGGTTCAGTTGTTTTTATTGATTTATTTATAGGCCACATCTTCTCATGTAAAGGTTTGCTCCTATTGGTCAACCATTGCCTATCGGCTAAATATGATAAACAAATGACAGCATGTCTTTGATCTGGTCGGTATGGACGGCCTCAGTATCCACCTTGGATCTACATTTACATTTTCGGCTCTGCAGCTGACAGTTTGGGGAACCTCCATCTGTTTTAATGAGGCTGAAGTGCTCCCATCCGTTCAGATCCAGCGGAGAGGAGAGACAGAAAGCGTTAGTTAACCACAGAGATGTGGAGTCTGTACTCTCGGTCGCTC
This sequence comes from Merluccius polli, assembly GCA_030340625.1. Lineage (NCBI taxonomy): Eukaryota > Metazoa > Chordata > Actinopteri > Gadiformes > Merlucciidae > Merluccius > Merluccius polli. The sequence continues at coordinate 25,078 of JAOPHQ010005601.1, read as the reverse complement.
AGCCGTGTCTCGGCCGGGCGTTTACAGTGAGGAGCTGCGAGTTACTTTTGCTCATCTAATTACCGCCTCCACACTTTTATTTCCCTGCACAAGTTTTAAACCCTTAAACAGACTTCTACTGGATGTGGGGTCGGTCAAGCTTGTGTCGGCGTCTTCAAACGACGACTGTGATTAAGATCTGATTGACACTGTTGTTGTTGCACTGTGTTGCATCATCCCTGTCCAGAAACTACAATGTGCTGCTGGACTATTAATAACCACATTCATGTCTCGCTTATTTTAATTAGGCCTATCTGTTTTTACACGCTCTTGCATAAGGCAAAGCGCTCGCACAAAGTACAAATGTTTCTTGTTAAGCTAACAATGGAGTCCGTCCCTCTCCCTCCTCCTCCTCCTCCTCCTCCTCCTCCTCCTCCTCCGGTCGGTCAGTCACAGCAAGACCCGTCCAGATCTCACAGTTATAGGAAGTCAGGCAGACGGACGGGATGAGATGAAGACAGACAGGCAGAGATACACAGTCAGACAGACAGACATGCCAGGTGTAGTGTTTGTATTTGTAGATGCATGTTAGAGTGAAAAAGTGAGTCATGTCACCCTAAAATGAGGACAGACGCAGGACGGGAGTAGAGATGTAAAGATGGCGGAGACGAGTAGAACTAAACTAACCCAAAGAATATAAACTGAATATAAATGGTGAACTGGTAAAGGTCAGTCATTGGAGATCTGGGCTAGGAGACACGGGTTGTGGGCAAGTGACTGGTTCTGGAAGGAGGGGAACCGGAGAACAATGTTTCTAAGCGGAGCATTGGCCCTCATCTTAGTTCTCTGTGGCGTCCGGTTGAAATAATAAATATACATAAATAAATACGGTATAAAGAAGACACTGGTCCGAGTCAATTCAATGGTGGCTTCAAGCTCCGATACAAACAATAGAATTGGGTTTGTGTGGATAAAATATCCAAACCGGAAGTGGAGTCCTATAAGAAATCATTATACAATACAATTGATTAAAGAAAGCCGGGAGTATCCCTGTGTTGGATGAACTGTTTTTAATTGATTATTATGATGGAAGAGATGAGTCTAGAAATAAACATGGAGGGTTACGTGAAATTTGGTTTGATTCATTTCTTCTTTCTTCTTCCTGTGGGTCTGGTGACCTGGAGATGAAGGACAGAAACCCGTCCCTGTGGGTGGGAGGTTCATCCAGCAGGTGGCACCAGGTGAACCCGGTCCTGATTAACCTATTAAGTCCAGCAGAGGTTCATCCAGCAGGTGGCACCAGGTGAACCCGGTCCTTATTAACCTATTAAGTCCAGCAGAGGTCCATCCAGCAGGTGGCACCAGGTGAACCCGGTCCTGATTAACCTATTAGTGCCAGCAGAGGTTCATCCAGCAGGTGGCACCAGGTGAACCCGGTCCTGATTAACCTATTAAGTCCAGCAGAGGTCCATCCAGCAGGTGGCACCAGGTGAACCCGGTCCTGATTAACCTATTAAGTCCAGCAAATGGGGCCAAATACACTCTAGTGGGCTGAACTGAAATTGTGCACACATACTTCTTAGTGAAATGAGAGAAGAGCCTGTTAAACCTAGATAGAGCTGCTGGTATGAGGTAATGCAAAGGTCAAAGGTGACCTGATTAGAAAATTAAGAAAAAGTCCTGTATATCTGTGTTAATATATTTTTAGGTTGTAGTCCGACTGATCTTAATTAGAATAAATCAACAGAAGTCATGTGACCACTGGTGTAAAAACCATCCTCCAACTATCTCTGATTCGAGGAAAAACAATATTGTTTTTGTAAGTCTAGGGACAGAAGCTCCCTCCTTACCTCACGACTATCTCCGGGTCGGATTGAATTGGGTCAAATATCCAAACCGGAAGTGGAGTCCTATAAGAAATCATTAAATACAATTGATTAAAGAAAGCCGGGAGTATCCCTGTGTTGGTTGAATTGTTTTTAATTGGTTAAAAACAACAATGGTGTGTGTGGAGTTGTGTGTGATCTGGCAGTTTAAGGGGGTGACCTGTGGGAGAAGGTGGTGAGGAAGGGTGGGATGATGGTGGGGTTAGTTTCCTGTGTTGGGGATGAGTGTGCGCTGGGTGTAGTGTGTGTTGGTCCATGGTGGCAGGGGTGATGCAGGGGTATATGAATGGGGTGGTGGATTGGGGTTTGGGATACGTACCCTGTGTGTAGGGGAAGGGAAGGGTTAGGGATAAAATATCGCCCCTGGCGCTCTCTGGTGGCGCGAGAAGGGCACAGGCACAAGCCTCTAAAACAAATCTAAACAATTTGATGTTAACCAAAAAAGAAAAAAGGGAAGAGAGAAAAGAGGAAGGATGTGGATGTGTAAATCCAAGGATAACGAATGTCAATGAAAGAGGTTAGGGTTAGATTTTTATGTGGGTTGATTTTGTGAGGATTAAAATCCCTTGGTGCACTGGCACACCATTACCCCTCCTATTTCAAAAGGGCCCCAGAGAGGGACCTTTCAAAGAATAGAAAACTGGTGGCTGGCGCCCTCTTGTGGCGCAAGGGGAGCAGGGCACAGGCACAAGCCTCTAAAATATAGATGCACAAACTAATGCTGACCAAATAAAAAGAAACAAAGGAACAGCAGAATGTGTTGGGTAAAGAAAATGTCAAGGAAAGATAGATGAAGGGCTCTTTTAATCGGTGGAGGTCAGAGGTCGCAAAAAAGAAAGGGCAACATTAGGCAAAATGGCTCTGTTTAAAAGGAATGGGAAATAAAAATGAAAAAGAATAATTAGGGCAAGGGAGAGGGAATGGAAGGGAGAGGTTATGGTTAGGAGAGAGGAAGGGAGAAGTTATGGCTAGGAGAGAGGAAGGGAGATGTTATGGTTAGGATGAGGGGAAGGGAGAGGTTATGGTTAGGAGAGGGGAAGGTTATGGCTAGGAGAGAGGAAGGGAGAGGTTATGGTTAGGAGAGAGGAAGGTTATGGCTAGGAGAGAGGAAGGGAGATGTTATGGCTAGGAGAGAGGAAGGGAGATGTTATGGTTAGGAGAGAGGAAGGGAGAGGTTATGGTTAGGAGAGAGGAAGGGAGATGTTATTTTCATTTCATTTCATTTGTATTTATTCCGAGCAGCAAAGCATCCTTACAACAAAAAACGACCTGCATACAACAAATTCAGTTGGTGATGTGCAGGTTAAATATTCAAATGAAATCGTCAACGCTCGAAAAGGAGTGGGAAGAAGAAAACTTATTTAATCCCACCCGTTTCTCATCAAAAACTTAACAAAATTTCTAGATGCTTCCTCCTGTCTCTTAACATCGAACCAAAACAATAAACAAAAGGCCTATACCAATTTATAATGAATTACTCCACAGTATTTGCATTATATAACCAAATGTGTGTAAAAATAGTGTGTGAAAGAAATGTACATTCATGGTGACAATACATACCAGCAATGGTAAGAAAACTACAATACCACTAATGGTAGAGAAAAGCACAGACCAGCAATGGTAAGAACAACAATAACAGAAAGGTAATGGACAATACATACAAACTACGTGAGAAGCAACAAGCACACACCAACATTTAAGACAGAAAATTGATTTAGCATCGTGTTAAATCCGCTCTCTTTATACTGTGACCAGACCATATGTTTGTATAACAGTTTAAACGTGTGGATGTTTTGGCATTTCTTGTGCTGGATATCCAGACTGTTCCTAAGTTTTACACCACATACAGACAGCGGCGCAAAAAGTGGGTATGCGCTGTATGTGGCGCATAGGGGCGCCGCACCAGGGGGGCGCCAAAGCGATGGTTTAAAAAATAATAATGTTTGGGGTATTTTCTATATGTAGCTGCTGCTGTGCGTTTCTAAATCATTTCTGCATGTCCTTAATGTTATATAACATATGACATAGAAGAGGGAGCGTGAGCGCCGTGACCGCTGAACACAAGCAGGTAGGAGTAGTGCAACACGTTCTCATCCCAACTCGTAATATACCGACGATGTGTCATCACGCCCCTAGACGTCTGATACTGACGCCAAAGGTTCCCTCCCGCGTCTGTGTGAAACCATCTGGGGGTTCTCATAAACCCGTTGGCGGTGGTAAGAGACGAGCAGAGTCTACAGCGTCCGCTCGCAGAGCAGAGTCTACAGCGTCCGCAGTCTACTGTGAAACAATTCACTCCAAAAGGGTTATGGTTATGGTTAGGTTATGGGTTAGGGTTATGGTTATGGTTAGGGTTATGGTTAGGGTTTAGGGTTAGGGTTAGGTTACAGGGTAAAAGAGGTCATGGGTACCCCTACCCACATGTGACTATCTTCAGATAGGAACATCGCATGTGGATGAAACCAAGTCCTACCCCCCCCCCCCTAAATGAGGCCTAAAAATCACAATGAGCCCACCCCCAAGTCTTCACGACTTCCGGTTCCGGAGATACGGCCATTTTTTTCAAACCACTTGGTCCCTATTTGATTGCGGGTTTTTCGAGACCACCCTCGACTTCCTGTGAAAACCGGAAGTTGGTGTAAAACCGGAAATGAACTTTAAAATGGCTGTATCTCCGGAACGGAAAGACGCCACCCACTTATAAGTCGCTACGACATTTGGTTCCGGAGATATTTAGGAAAAAACGTTTCCCATTGAAAATGAATAGGCCCGATTTTTCTAACATTTTGAAAAACATGTTAGTAGAAAACATGTTTAGAGCACGTTTCAGACCATTTAGAGTCTAATGGTACCATCCATTTTGTGTTCATTTTTTGAAGGTGGTCCTTTAAATTTCTCGACCATACCATAATTGTTTCGAATTCGAATGTCTCGACTCGATTAATAACAGTGATCATATCTCGTAAACCACGATCCACCCCCCTAATTCGACCACGGGCTTTCCAATGGTACCACCCACAAGTGTGTACGACATTCGGTTCAAGAGTTATGAATTTATTAAAAAACGAAGTAACGATGACGAATGTACACATATTTCCCAACATCGTACGATGTCAAGAGTGGTACCGTTGGAAAGGCCATGGTCGATTTAGTGGGTGTAGGACTTGGTTTCAGGTCTCCACGACCTGCCTTTCAAGAGAAGCAAATATGTAAACATTACCTTAAGTCTTTCGAAATCGAATGTCTCGACTCGATTAATAACAGTGATCATATCTCGTGAACCAAAGGTGGTAGAGACTTGAAACCACGATCCCCCCCCCCCCCCCCTTAATTCGACCACGGGCTTTCCAATGGTACCACCCACAAGTGTATACGTGTATACATTCGGTTCAGGAGTTATGAAGTTATTAAAACTTCGTTATTTAATAAATTCATAACTCGTGAACAGAAGGTCGGACAAACTTGTAATTGGTCTCCAAAAATCCGCCTTGAAGACATGAACAAGTGGTATGAGTTTCAAGGGTCTGAGACCTTCGAGTGGGGAGCTATATGAGGATCAGTGAGTTGACTTATCTATTTAACCTTTATTTTATAACTTAAAGTTAGGGGGCGGATCTACAGGCGGTGGCAGAGTATATAAGGAGAGCCCCTGGCTGAGGCAGCTCAGTCGTGCTTTCTCTCGAAACATGGACAGCTTCGTAAATACTGCAAAGGAAAACTCCCAGCGCCTCGGCATACGATGATCATTCAGGCGTTGCGGCCTTCCTGCATGATGAGGATGTCAGGGTCCCGTTATTTTCAACCTCCTATGAGTGGAGGGAGATGCACCTGGGCATTACCCGGGATATCGATGGGCTGGTAGTGGAGCTAGAATGCCTCACCTCCCTGAAGCCCCATCTCCCATTTTTTAAATTCCCCAGCATTCTCCAGCACCACTACCACCTCCTTAAGAAACATTTGCCTCTTAAGAAATGCAGCCAAAATGGCTTGAAAGCCCTAAAGCAGGTGTTGGGCATTACCCTAGGAATGACCTCATCTGGCGAGTTTTTGAACCTTACCGTAGTGCCCCGTAATTGTCAAGCCTCCCTGACTGCTCCATTTGACGGTAACGTCACTGAAATGTATACCTCAGACCTTTTAAAGCTGGTCAGGGTATCTTTCACAGAAGGTCTGAGGAATGTGGGGGATTTGGACCGTGGCTGTGCTTCCATTCAGAAGAATAGTCTCTCCAATCTTTCAAAATTCAACCTGCTCAAACAAGACCAGGGATTCATCCTTGGTCTCTTCTTGACGCAGCATTGAAGAGGGTTGATGTCGAGGAGCACGCCACCTTCCTCATAACCCTCACCAAATTTGGGCAGAAGTCCTCCGACACCCTCAATCTCCTCAGCCTGGCAGACGTGGACCACATCAGAAGTGTGTCCGTCCACTTTGCCTTGAATATTTTACCCATTCAAGGCACTGGAATGCACTTGATGTGGTCCAGGTCTGGCCTGGAGGAGTGGGTGGGCGACCGTAGGGCCCTCTTCCCAGCCTTAGGGATCTCAGAGACGGCAAACTACCAAAGTGCCCTTGAGGGTAGGGACATTGACCTGTCCAGGGATTTGCTGGGGGTGCTTGGTGGTGTGAGGGAATGTGATGGCCATCTAACATTTCTTCAGGTTTACACCAACTCCCCACACACCCACCTCAGTAAGCCGTTCAAGCATCCGGTGGGTGGCGTGATTACTTGCTGCGACATGCTCCACCAAAGCACACTTTCAGCAATGTACAGCAGAGCTGTTACCTATTTGGAGCACATGGTGGACATGTCGTGCAAATTTGGAAGCCAACTAACCTGCCGCTTGGAGCAGGTTAGGCTTTTCGAGCACCCAAACCTCCGCCACATCTTGCATCCGGAGGATGCCTTTGACATGGCCAAGCTCTGGGACGGACTCTCTGACAGGTCCTTGCTCCTTCCTTTTCAGGATGTTGAGAGCAGGGGGCTGTTTACAGTTCTGCGCCCAGTAATTGACTACCACGTGAAACGCCTCAGTGAGGCTTACAAGACTCGGAGAGGTAGGGGAGGCTTCGATTATGCCTGGAGAGCCTTCCAGAGTGAGCTGGCTCTGGAAGAAATTCTGTATGGCCATCCCCTGTCCCTAGCAGATGGCCAGCTTTCTCAGATCCTGGGCGTGTCTGCGTCACGCTCCAAGTCTCTGACAAGACACAGGGGGTTCCCGGGTCTTTCGCCCCATAACTCTGCCACCGCTGAGGTGAGCCCACCACCGTTGCTCAACTGGACAGTAGATCAACGGAATGTTAGCCGCGTTACGCAGATCTTTCGTCTGGTCGACGACTTGGGTGCTGCTCCCTCAGTGGTTGGCACCCAGTTATGGAGGCTCCTACTCGAGGACCTCTACCAGAAGCCTGACTTAGGCATCAGCCTGGAAGAGTGGAAGCAGGATGAGCAACCTGCCTTCAGCAAAGTTGTGGGTGCCACCCAGCCTGATAAGCTCATTGAGCTACTTGTCACCAAGAAGGCCTTCCCCTTCCCCATGCTTTTTAATAAAGCTCAGGAACTGGTGGAAAGCAGTGGTGCCTCAGTCTCAGAGTGCCTCACCCTTGGCCTTGAGGAGCTGCAGCTGCGGTGGTTCCCCCACATCAGGCTCTGGCAAACAAGGCACCCTCGTGCCTCATGGGACAAAAAGTCCATTGTTGAATTGTTCATCAAGGGCAAGGCGGTCCATGTGAGCACGAGGGTTGCCGTCGTTCAGGGCCAGGTCCTCCAGGAACTGGAGAGGCGAGGCATCGTGTACCACTCCAAGCAGGAGCGCTACAGGGACCAGGGCATGCCGTGGCTCCATAAGTGCATGGTGCGCGTCTCTGCAGCACTCAAGCCAACGGTAGACGTACTCAATGTCCTCACCTTCCTGTCCTCCATTGCCCTGTTGGAGAACAACGACTTTGTCAACTTCAAGGCGTTGGAGGACCTTCTGAAATTGTTGCCCTTTTCTATGGCCCCCATGCAGGAGTTGCTGCTCCTCTCTAAATGTACGCTCCCAAAGGGGACTCCATTTAAATTATGGAAGCTGCACGAAACGATCCCCACCCGCCTCCCCCCTAGAGAAGCAGCACCTCCTGCAAAGCAGCCACCATCGAAGAAGGCGAAGATTGAGGAGGAGGAGCAGGAGTAGGGTTATGGTTATGGTTAGGGTTATGGTTAGGGATAGGGTTATGGTTAGGGATAGGGTTATGGTTAGGGTTATGGTAATCTATCACCGTGAGGGTTAGGGGGTTAGGGTTATGGTTAGGGTTAGCGTAATCTATCACTGTGACCGGGTTATTATTGGAGTGAATGGACGCTGTAGACTCTGCTCGTCTCTTACCACCGCGAACGGGTTTATGAGAACCCAGATCGTTTCACACAGACGCGGGAGGGGACCTTTTGCGTCAGTATCACTGATACTGACGCAAAAGGTCTTCTCTGTTGTTGACGTCCGATACTCCCGCAGAGTATCAGACGTCTAGGGGCGTGACAAATCGTTGGTATATTACGAGTTGGGATGAGAATGGGCTGAGTAGTGAGTTGTCTTGTCTATGAAAAGATGGATAAAGCAAAAAAGCTGTCGGGAGTTGAAAATAGAAAAAGAAAGAGGGAAAAGGAGATGGCATGAAAAGGCTCTGGATAAATTAAATTTCCTCCTACAGGAGAACCTTGATTTGGTTTTTCCAAATCTAACAGTATCCCTGAGAGTTTTCCTGACAATGCCTATGACAGTCGCCTCTGCGGAGAGATCGTTCAGCAAGCTAAAGCTGATAAAGACATACCTACGTTCCAACATGAGTAATGATCGCTTAACCCAATTAGCAGTAATTTCAATTGAAAACGGTGTGGCACGAACTATTTCATTTGATGCAATACTAGATAAATGGGCAAGTGCAAAGGCAAGGCGTGTTGTTATTTAGTAGCAACTAAAGAGCACTGTAGAGTATTTGGTAGCAGCATTGTTACATAATCTGCATTATTGTAAACAGAGAGGGTTCTAAAAGATCTTTGTTTGTAGGCTTACTTTTGCGTTTTAAGGCATTATGTTGCAATGGTTATCATTATAATGTTAATGTTTGCAACTGTTTATTATTTGTTAACATTGTTACTAATATATATATTTGTGTGTGTCTGTGTGTACAGTATATACTGTATGTACCATAGCCTACCACTACCATTATGGTAGGCATGCAGTGGCTGATATACTTCAAAATAAACCTTTATTATTTAAAGCCCATACATGATGATGTCCGGCACACTTATTTATTTATTTGTTTAAAAAAAAGGAATAATGGGCGCCAAAATTGTTGCTGCATACCCCCCTGACACTGGGTAGTTGCACCCCTACATACAGACACACAAAAACCTTTGCGAGTGGTTCGAACTTTCGGTAATATCCTCTCAAATTATGAGTTCTCTCCCGAATTGTGAAGAAATGTTGTATGTTACTTGGCAGTAGTTTGTTGAATGCTTTGAATAAAATTATTGATGTATAATATTTTGCAAGGTCGTGGATTTTTAATAGTTTTGACTGAATAAACAGATTGTGAGTGTGTTCTAGAAACCCAACCTTGTGAATGATCCGCACTGCTCGTTTCTGTAATGTAACTAGCGGTTTGATTGTGCATTGATAACTGTTCCCCCACACTTCAACACAATACATGAAATATGGAAGTACCAAGGAGCAGTATAAAGTACAGAGTGCGTTTCCATCAAAGAATGGTTTCACTTTCAGGGCTCCAGACTAACTTTTTTCACTAGGAGCACTGTAGCCCCTAACTGAAAATTTTAGGGGCGCAACCAGAAATTTTAGGGGCACACACCGTAAATCAACATGCTAACCAAATATTCACATTTCTACTAATTTTCACTGTATTACTAATAAATATTTTGATAATAGATGCAGAAATTACACTGTGCTGTTTCAAATTCAGTGTCACATTTTATTTTGAAGATGCAACATAGTGATATACAGCAGCCATTCTCAACCTTGGGGTCCCGACCCCAATTGGGGTCACGAGATGATTTCTGGGGGTCGCCAAATCATTTTGGAAAAAATATAAATGCACAAAATTTATATTAAATTACATAATTTCAGACAGGGACATGTTTTACCGTATTTTCCGCACTATAAAGGCGCACTTAAAAGCCTTTAATTTTCTCAAAAAACGACTGAGCATTATAATATATAATATATAATATCCGGAGCGCCTTATATATGGATTAATTCTGGTTGTTACGGCTACTGTAGTCAGGAGCGTCGCGGAGTAATACACGCGCTTCACCATAATATTACAGTGTGTGTATAAAGATCCCAAAATGGCGTCAAGAGACGCACTTACGACGCGGACTTCAAACTGAATACGCTAACGTTTGATTTAGCGATATCAGACTGTGTTTTTTTTACGTGTTACAACTGAACAAGGTTGGGAGTTATTGTGAATACGCTAACGTTTGATTTAGCGATATCAGACTGTTTTTTTACGTGTAACAACTGAACAACTAGTTGTTGATTTAGCGATATCAGACTGTGTTTTTTTACGTGTTACAGCTGAACAAGGTTGGGAGTTATTGTGAATACGCTCATTAACATTTGAACAATGTTGAGAGTTATTGTGAACGTGTTTAATAAAGTTTGACTGACTGACTTATCTGACTGTTTTGTTTCGCTTAATGCGCCTTATAGTCCGGTGCGCTTTATATATGAAAAAGTTCGAAAATAGACATTCATTGACAGTGCGCCTTATAATCCAGTGCGCCCTATAGTGCGGAAAATACGGGTAGTTGTCTGCTTCATTATTTGTCCAAAATGTGTCGTATCAACTGAGTTTGTAACGGGAGTGGTTTGGACCCAATAGCAGCACAAAGACAGGTGGGTCTCGTAAGTAACAAACTGCGCTTTATCAAAAGTGCGTTCACACGGGGGTGGGGGGTCGCGGACAACATGCATGTTAAATTGGGGGTTGCGACTCAAAAAGGTTGAGAACCACTGCTTTAACCAGCTGAATTCTCGCAGCCAGTCTTCCCGAAAATGGTGGGTTCGGGCTTTTTTCGCCACACAATGCTCTGCATCATCATCCCCCGACTCTGTAGACTGTGGCACTGGCACACTAACCGCGGTTACATGCCGCTATTCCGACATGCCGCTACTTAGACATTGACGTCTAGTGGTCGGAGTGGCGGCATTAATATTATTTTCCAAGCGTCGTATTTTCTACTGCGACAATTTTTTTTCCCCATTGTCTGAGTAGCGGCACTTTACTTTTTTTCAAACGTCCTGCCATTCCGACATGAGGCCATTAATATTTGTCATTATCATTGTACTTTAAATTAATTAATTAATGTGATTATACCCATATGTTCTGGACAATAGCATACACGCAGCTTATGGGTGTGACAAATACATGGGAAAACAATTTCTAAAAAGAGCCAATCATCCAACTTCGAGGCTGCCCCTAGTTGGTAATATATAGGACTAGCCTATCCATACCAAATCCAAAAGCAACAATCTTCATAACAAAATCAGAGTATCCTTTTCAAAAAATATTATTTCGCCGTTCTTAAATTAGGCTTCCACAGCGCAAAAAAGGTAGGCCTACACCTTGAAACTTTGTTCAATCAACTTAAAGTCTGATTAAACTTCATTCAAAGGCAGTCCATAATTCTAATTAAATTGATTTCTAACGAACAAGTCCACATTTCAGGTCCTAGAGCTTTATTCGTGCTTCTTCTTATATATTTTTAAGTAGACTGCTGGCCTGCACGCACAGAGTTTGTTTGATGCATGGAGTTTCAACCTTTTCCCCCTGAGAGCTGAATAAAAATGAGGAGAGCTCCCTGTCTTTTACATAATGTGTAGGCCTGACATTTATTCACATGGCCGGTTCAAAATCACCTAGTTTTTGACTGAAATGTGTGCCGATATCAATTATTGTGAAAAACATTGTTTGGAGTAGAGGTCTGCACTCGCGATGCAAATGGAAGCTCATTGCGGGTGCGGGCGGGATGATAGAGGTAGGCCTACATTTATTCTATATTAATAACTATTATTATTATTCTATTGCACTTTCTATGAAAAGTAGGCCTAATTGTCATATTAATAACTATTATTATTATTCTATTGCACTTTCTATGAAAAGTAGGCCTAATTGTCGTAATAGCGGTACCAAATTGTAGTAGGCCTAATTGTCGTAATAGCGGTACCAAATTGTCGTAATAGCGGTACCAAAAAAGATCGGATTAGGGGCATGTCTAAATAGAGGCATGTCGTAATGACGGGATGTCGTAATGGAGGGTTGTCGTAATAACGGGCTGTCGTAATAAAGGGCGGACCCCACTAACCGCAAGTGCCGCAGGTCGGAAGAATGAATCAATCGTTCGCTTGGTCGTTGCTCGAACGGCAGGTTGAGCTCTTTCTCCTTCTCACAGACCCGCGCCGGTTTCCCGCGCTCGATAATCTCTATGACCCTCCCCCTCCACACATTAGCCACTTACAGTGGCCATTCCCTATCCTTCTCACACTCATTGGCCTGCTACAGATTCCGGATTCATTGACGCGCTCCTTCCACGTTTAACGTGTAAAAATAAAAAAATAAAAAGGGCAAATTTACTGGTCGCACATGCGCGACCAGTTGTAAAATTCAGTCGCATTCTCTCAAATTTTGGTCGCAAAATGCGACCATTTGGTCGCAGTCTGGAGCCCTGACTTTATTTATGATTGACCGGCTTTTGGAGATGTTTGTTTTTATGTGTCTGACATGGGCTTTCCATGATAATTTACGATGTATTATAGCGCCTAAGAATTTCTTCTCATCTACATTTTCGATGTGGACACCTCCAATCATTATCTGTAGTTTTGGATTGGTTTTAGAATTCCCGAACATCATTGCCTTAGTCTTATATAAATTTAATGATAATTTATTAGTGTCCATCCATTTCTTAAGTTTATTTAATTCCTAATTTATCGTGTTCACAAGGTCATTATAATTATTACTACTAAAGAATATGTTGGTGTCATCTGCAAATAGTATTAGTTTTAGCAGTTGCGATACACCAAATATGTCATTAATATAAACATTGAACAGTTTTGGTCCCAAAACGGACCCCTGGGGGACACCACAAGAAATGCCAAGAGTTTTTGATAAATACAGTCCCATTTTAACATATTGTACCCTTCCTGTTAAGTAGCTTCTTAACCACTCCCCGGCAACTCCCCTTATACCATATAGTTTAAGTTTGTTGAGTAGGATAGAGTGATTGATTGTATCGAAAGCTTTTTTTAAGTCGATAAAAATTCCAACAGCATGTTTTTTTTGGTCCAGTGCATTGGTGATTTCCTCTATTGCATCAATTATTGCCATAGAGGTGGTTGTTTTTGTTCTAAAACCGTATTGATTAATTATCTGGTGTTTGTCAAGAAACTTTTCTAGTCGGGAATTAAAGAGTTTTTCTAAGACTTTGGAGAATTGCGGTAGTAGGGATATTGGTCTGTAATTTGTATAACTGTGCTTACTCTCATTTTTGTATAATGGGATTACTTTTGCAATTTTCGATCAGATTTGAATGATAAGTTACAGATATGGGTTAGAGGTTTTGCAATGTTATTTATAACTTTTTTAACAATTGTCATATCAATATCGTGACAGTCGGTGGATAGTTTACTTTTATATTTTAGAACAATGTTTATTACCTCCTGCTCGTTTGTTGCTGAGAGAAAAATTGAATGAGGGTTCCTTTTAATATTTGAATTGCATTGGTCAAATCCGGAATTTCACCAGCCAACTCTGGGCCAACATTTACAAAAAACTATTAAAGCTGTTAACTATATTATCCATGTCATGATTAACACCATTTTTATCACAGAAATAGTCAGGATATGTTGCCTTGGTTGATCCTTGTTTAATTAAGTTGTTAAATACACTCACCGGCCACTTTATTGGGTACACCTGTCCAACTGCTCGTTAACGCAAATTTCTAATCAGCCAATCACATGGCAGCAACTCAATGCATTTAGGCATGTAGACATGGTCAGGACGATCTGCTGCAGTTCAAACCGAGCATCAGAATGGGGAAGAAAGGTGATTTAAGTGACTTTGAACGTGGCATGGTTGTTGGTGCCAGACGGGCTGGTCTGAGTATTTCAGAGACTGCTGATCTACTGGGATTTTCACGCACAACCATCTCTAGGGTTTACAGAGAATGGTCCGAAAAAGAGAAAATATCCAGTGAGCGGCAGTTCTGTGGGCGCAAATGCCTTGTTGATGCTAGAGGTCAGAGGAGAATGGCCAGACTGGTTCGAGCTGATAGAAAGGCAACTGTAACTCAAATAACCACTCGTTACAACAGAGGTATGCAGAAGAGCATCTCTGAACGCACAACACGTCGAACCTTGAGGTGGATGGGCTACAGCAGCAGAAGACCACACCGGGTGCCACTCCTGTCAGCTAAGAACAGGAAACTGAGGCTACAATTCGCACAGGCTCACCAAAATTGGACAATCGAAGATTGGAAAAACGTTGCCTGGTCTGATGAGTCTCGATTTCTGCTGCGACATTCGGATAGTAGGGTCAGAATTTGGCGTCAACAACATGAAAGCATGGATCCATCCTGCCTTGTATCAACGGTTCAGGCTGGTGGTGGTGGTGTAATGGTGTGGGGGATATTTTCCTGGCACACTTTGGACTTATTAGTACCAATTGAGCATCGTGTCAAAGCCACAGACTACCTGAGTATTGTTGCTGACCATGTCCATCCCTTTATGACCACAGTGTACCCATCTTCTGATGGCTACTTCCAGCAGGATAACGCGCCATGTCATAAAGTGCGAATCATCTCAGACTGGTTTCTTGAACATGACAATGAGTTCACTGTACTCAAATGGCCTCCACAGTCACCAGATCTCAATCCAATAGAGCACCTTTGGGATGTGGTGGAACGGGAGATTCGCATCATGGATGTGCAGCCGACAAATCTGCAGCAACTGCGTGATGCTATCATGTCAATATGGACCAAACTCTCTGAGGAATGTTTCCAGTACCTTGTTGAATCTGTGCCACGAAGGATTAAGGCAGTTCTGAAGGCAAAAGGGGGTCTAACCCGGTACTAGCAAGGTGTACCTAATAAAGTGGCCGGTGAGTGTATATCCCAAGGTTACATGCCGCTATTCCGACATGCCGCTACTTAGACATTGACGTCTAGTGGTCGGAGTGGCGGCATTAATATTATTTTCCAAGCGTCCCACTACTGCGACAATTTTTTTTTCCCCATTGTCTGAGTAGCGGCACTTTACTTTTTTTCAAACGTCCTGCCATTCCGACATGAGGCCATTAATATTTGTCATTATCATTGTACTTTAAATTAATTAATTAATGTGATTATACCCATATGTTCTGGACTTAGCATACACGCAGCTTATGCCTTTGCGCAATTGGCCATCGATCAATTAATGTAGGACTAGCCTATCCATATCAAATCCAAAAGCAACAATCTTCATAACAAAATCAGAGTATCCTTTTCAAAAAATATTATTTCGCCGTTCTTAAATTAGGCTTCCACAGCGCAAAAAAGGTAGGCCTACACCTTGAAACTTTGTTCTATCAACTTAAAGTCCGATTAAACTTCATTCAAAGGCAGTCCATAATTCTAATTAAATTGATTTCTAACGAACAAGTCCAAATTTCAGGTCCTAGAGCTTTATTCGTGCTTCTTCTTATATATTTTTAAGTAGACTGCTGGCCTGCACGCACAGAGTTTGTTTGATGCATGGAGTTTCAACCTTTTCCCCCAGAGAGCTGAATAAAAATGAGGAGAGCTCCCTGTCTTTTACATAATGTGTGTAGGCCTAACATTTATTCACATGGCCGGTTCAAAATCACCTAGTTTTTGACTGAAATGTGTGCCGATATCAATTATTGGGAAAAACATTGTTTGGAGTAGAGGTCTGCACTCGCGATGCAAATGGAAGCTCATTGCGGGTGCGGGCGGGATGATAGAGGTAGGCCTACATTTATTCTATATTAATAACTATTATTATTATTCTATTGCACTTTCTATGAAAAGTAGGCCTAATTGTCGTAATAGCGGTACCAAAAAAGATCGGATGCGGGCGGGATGATAGAGGTAGGCCTACATTTATTCTATATTAATAACTATTATTATTATTATTATTATTCTATGAAAAGTAGGCCTAATTGTCGTAATAGCGGTACCAAAAAAGATCGGATTAGGGGCATGTCTAAATAGAGGCATGTCGTAATGACGGCATGTCAATTGTCGTAATAGCGGTACCAAAAAAGGACGGATTAGGGGCATGTCTAAATAGAGGCATGTCGTAATGACGGGATGTCGTAAAGGAGGGTTGTCGTAATAACGGGCTGTCGTAATAAAGGGCGGACCCCATATCCCAAGTTCCTTTTGTATTATTTTCATTTTCTTCTATAATATAGCTTTTTGCTAGTTCTTATTATATCCGTTTGTTTATTTCTATAGATCTTATATCTTTGTTCTGCTTCTTTAGTTTTTAACTTAATGAACACTTTGTAGAGATTATTTTTCACGGCCGGTTCCGGACATATTGTAGGATGTCAGGACAGTTTGAGGTCCTTCTGGGGATGCTAGCGCCTTTATTAAATAATACAGGTGATGAGAAACACAAACAATCAACAGGTCCACCATTGTCGTGACGTAACGTGTGTTCCGCACAACGTGATTGGTTGATGCCTTTATTCGCTGTGCGAAAGCTCAGAAAAATTGACCTTCCGGAAAAAAAATGATGTTGAATACTCGCATTCTGTGTAAAAGTACTCATGACAAAAACAACAGTAAAAGCCTTTGCACACCAGCTACGTATTTTTCGTCCGAAATTGTCGCACGTTTAAAAATAATTACAACCTCACGTTGTGCCAATCACGTTTACACACCGACTCCGAAACTTTCGTCGGTCATTAAAGTTTTCGGAACAGGTTTGATTTTCTGGGTTTTTTCGCATCCATTTTGTCTCGTATTTTGAATTTTCGCAACGAACGAGTAGAATAATAAAATGCATCGGACTCTGTGCAAGGTTTCTGTGCATAACGATTTTTATCGGATGACGGATTAAAAAAACGCATACGAAAAATATGGACTTGGTGTGCAAAGGCCTTAAGAAAACATATATTTACATGCGAATCAATCGCACAAAAAACCACCCCGGTGTGTAAAGGCCTTTAACTTGCCGCGAGTGGGGATTGAGGAACTGACGTCACCTGCGTCTTCACAGTGCGCTGATGCAGCCCAAGACTCAGGAAACAGAAATATTTCAAAATAATAATAATAGTGAGACGAACATATTTATTTTACCCACCAAACATGAAAGAAGTACACACACATAACCTGCCAGGTTTTGTTTGAGCTTTAAGGCCTTTACACACCAGTGCGTGACAAATAAACGACACGGAAATGCAAAATACGTGCCTGCGAATATTTCGCATCCAAAATATTCATACCGACAGTGATGCAGATCTGCGACAGTTGTGACAATTGTTCAATAAAAGGTTTGGAAAGATTGGCGCCATCGTCCAGAAGACATGATGGATTCAACATCATCCAGTGATGAGGATCTGGTCCTAGCCCTCCTCACTCCACACAAGAGGAGATTTTGGGTACATCCCATTTTAACAGGTAAAGAAAGAGAAGGAGAATTCCACTAATAATAATATAATATCTAATAATAATAATATAATATATAATAATACAGGAGCTGAAGCTCGGCCACGGCCGGTTCCGGACATATTGTAGGATGTCAGGACATTTTGAGGTCCTTCTGGAGAGGAACTTGGCAGGGTGGGGGAGGGAATAACGTAGAGCCCAGTAGTAATTTTGTTAACGTTATCAGAACAGGTCGTTTCCTCCATAAACCTCCACGCCGCCCTTACTATGCCAGATATCGTGTGTACGTATGAGATCATTTGTTTCCCCTAACTGCAGATGACATTAACAGACACATTAAAGCAGCGACATGCTCTTCCGTTGGTCCTCGCGCCACGGTGACCGTTCAGAGTAGCGCGCGCCTGCGTGTTTTGATTTGATTTTGCTGGTTTCTCCTGGTAAATGTTTGGAAATTCAAAATGTAACGGACATTTTAGCACACACACACAAAAAAAAAATATTGAAGCGGACCAACTGTTAAAAATGGCTGAAGAAATCCTGAAACAGATGGAGAGACTGGGGAGGGAGAGATGATATTCGGAAGGGTTATACATCCTTTCAGTCATTTTAGGTAAAGTCCTGCTCTTCTGTCAAATCAACCACAAGAAACTCTAGCTAGCTACCCAAGCCTAAATAACGGCTCAAACCGGGATTACAAAAATACCAGATTTGCTTGCAACTAGCTAGTTGGCAGTTATAAGTTACCTGCCAACGTAAATGGTCTGGGTATCTTCGGATCATCCGTAATTCATTGTCATTTGAAAATGAAAACAAACGTAAATCTGTTATTTATGTCAGAATCAAATAACGGATGAACCGATGATACAGAATTTTGCCAATTCGTTTTATAATTCTTAATTTTTTGCATTGAAGCATGAAGAGGTCCGTGAGCGGTCTGGGTATGTTATTTGTTTCAAACAGATTTACGTTTTTTTGTTCACTTTCAAATAACAAATGAATGACGGATGATCCGATACCCGGACCACAGAGTACAGTGATGCATTGCTGATAAGCCTTTCAGCTCGTCTCAAACCCGTGATTTCCCGACAGGAAGAAGTGGCTCGTCCTCGTGGTGTTCGTCACCTTCATCAACGTGCTGGTCATCCCGGTGTTACACCGAATTCTGCGACCCACCGAAATATGTGACCCCAGGGGGCGCTGTTGCACATTTTCTGCAACATGCACGAGTTTGCAGCGTAGACAGGCATGAAGTCGTTCACGTGCGGAAACATGCACGAGCTTAAAGGGTGTCGTCAGCGATCACTCGGAATGGGTATATTCGTTTTGTGACACCAGCAATACTTTCTTTCTTGATAGCGTCTTACTGACTGTAGCGTCTTGTGGGGAAAGAAGCAGCGGTGATGGACCGCACTAAACGCCCTCTCCGTACTATGGGTCTGTGAAATGCTCATGAAATCAAATGTATTTATTAAGCGCATTTAATACGCTGTGCAATTATTTATTTATGTTTTTGTTATAATGCCCACCGTTATTATTTTTATGACCACCGTTATTATTTTTTTAATGCCGTTTATGAAATAAATATGAACTAATGCCACAATTATTCATGTCTGCGATCATCACAGAGTCCACAAGCAGCGCAGGTCGCAATCAACGATGCCACAATCAATCACAGCAGACCGTCGAATTCTGCGACCCCACTGTAAATGCGGGGAAAATGAGTCAACCCCCAACCAAATTTGTTCAGGTCATTTGTCGTCCTCATGTCTGTATGTGCACACAATTATTCACGAAATCGGAAAAATTCATATAAATGTGCAACCCTTTATGTGTGGTTGTTCAAGACACACTGAAGGCAGGATGCCACCATAGGTTTGTTAACCCTATATACTATATACAACTATATACAACAGTGTACATCCTCACGGGAAGGTGGGGTGGTGATGAGGGTTGTGAGGGCCACTGAAACCCAGTGTCCATCCCTTACAGGAAGGGGTGGGTTGGGGTGGTGGTGATGGTTGTGAGGGCCGCTGAAACCCAGTGTCCATCCTCACAGGAAGGCGTACAATCATGTCACATGGTTATCTAAATTTTTATTTATTTTGATGGATTTTTCGTGCATCGACTCGTTTGAGCCTGGGGACATGCAGGACAGCTGTAGAAATTATCTCTGTCAGGTCTCCCACCACCCTCGTGGTACCACCTTCCGCAGGTGTCACACTGGATCTGAAACACAACAATTCCCCTCAGGATTAATAAAGTAAATCTTATTTATGTTATCTTAAACCAAGGTCATATTAAATGGGACAAAAGTTCAGTGTAAATATCTATGTCAAGTCTTCTCCTGTACCAGACAGGTTGGCATAAAGAGCAGAATAAAGAATAAAGATATTGTTGATTTATACCATGGTTTATTATTTTTCTGTTCATTTAATGCATTTATCTATTTAATATAAACTAAGACTGTTTTTGAATTTAGGCCGATCTCCCTGGTACTTGTTTACATCATGCCTTCTGCCAACAACCTGAGCCAAGAACTCAGGCTGATCTAAATAAGCAAAAAACTAGAAAACGGTGGTGTTATAACAATAACTTACCCAGTCATTGGCATCAGGTCTGTCTTGAGACCCTCCTCCTCGCACTTCTTCTCCCTCTCCACAGCAGTGGCACAGCTCACTGAGATCATCTGGTTAAGATATGGTATTGATTACATATTATATTTTATTCTTATTTCCATGGGAAAATATACCATGAGTGATACATACTAACTTTCTAGACTTTTTTATATTCATTTCAATTATGATATTTGAAATCATCATGGTGTTAATAGAAGTTTGAAAAGGGTTAACATACCAGTCTCATTAAGAAGCGTCACAGCAATTTCCCTCCTGTAGTCAACCACTGCCTCTTCGGAGTTTGGAAAAGTAGGAGACTCCTCTGCCAGGACTTTCTCAGCATACTAAAAACATGTTTGAATAAATGAATATTCAAAACATAATGGCCCAGTTTAACTTAATCAAAATTCATCAACTTTATGTCTCTCTAGGAGTTTAAATGTTGAAAAAAAGAGACCTTTTCAAAATCTGCTTCATGTTTCCATAAAGAAATATGCAATTCAATTGCAATTACTTTGATGGCAAATATTCCACATGAAGTGAAATCCAGTTGCAAGCTATGTGGCACAGTGTTGGCTTTCCACCTGGACACCGTACAGCCCCTCGCTCTCATGAATGCTCTGAAAAGTAGACAAAAAGCAGCAAATTAGCAAATGAGCACAAGGTGCACTCATGCACCACCATGGACAGTACCACAGTTCTCACACACCTGAACAGCATCATCCCATCAGTCAAGGTCATTCCTTTCACCTGTTTCAAACATACTCCAATGGTTAAATAACAGCCTTCCGCCTGCCGGGGTCAGGCCATAGAACACAACTGTTACCTTGTGGTCTCCAGACATCTTTTTATTTTGGAGGCATCGTTGCCGAGTGGATCCAGCACAAGGCTCCTCTGTTCTGAGGGGAAGATGACCTAGAGAAATTTGGATACGCACATTGTGCATGTGTCACATTCACATATCCTAATAAAATCATGGATGTGCCTTGGAAATTAAAATATGAATACGTAGGGTAAGATAATGTTTAACTTACTGTGAGTATCCAATGATTCGGCTCATTCACTACCCCCAGAATGACTCCATACAATGATGGATTACACTTCTAAAATAACACAATAATATATAAATAATAACATACAATTCACTGTTAAAAAAAATCCACAATAATATATAAATAATAACACACAATTCACTGTTAAAAAAAAACCTGTGCCTACCCTTAGAATTGCAGTCTTCCCGTTCCAAATTTGGGTCATAGAATACGTATCAATGCAAAGTGCCTTTTTGCCCCCTTGGCAATTATGCTTTTGGACCATTCTCAGCAGGGTGGCATTGATCACCTGGGGAAAGCAAATCCATTTGAAAATGAAGTCAGTTAACTTATGGTGTACTAGCATTTGGAGATTTCCTTGTTATATGAGTTAACTAAAGGAGAATAAAATACTGAAGCTTACCTCACTCTCGAGTTCCTGACCCGGAGTTGTCCTACAGATGTCCCAATAAAACAACTTGTATGGTCCAATTCTGGACAGCAGAACATGAACATTTTTGCCGTCCCAAGCCTCTGTAACATCTTACATGAAAAAAAAGAAAATGTTATAATTATTATTATGTTATTCAATCGATTCAATATCTTCTCTCCTGAACAGCTGTTTTGTTTGACTTACCTGAACTTTTAAGGTTGAACATTTACATCAAAATGTACAATATCAGAGTGAGCTTCATAGCATTACATACATTTCTCTGAAGTGGAGGTGGCAGCAGGTGGAGTGGAGGTGGCAGCAGGTGGAGTGGAGGTGGCAGCATGTGGAGTGGAGGTGGCAGGTGGTGCGGAGGTGGCAGCAGGTGGAGAGGAGGTGGCAGGTTGAGTGTAGGTGGCAGGTGGTGCGGAGGTGGTAGGTGGAGTGGAGGTGGCAGCAGGTGGAGTGGAGGTAATGGAAGAGACTGGGGGAATTCTCAACCTCCGAGGAATTCTTGGGGTTGGGGTAGTGTGCAGCTTCAGGTGATCAGTGTTGACCTTGTGGATAGATTTTCCTGAACTATCCACAAGGTCAACACTTTTTTCTTCAATGTTCACCACTGTGAACGGCCCAAGAAACTCAGGATCAAGCTTTCCAACTTTCCGCTGCAGGCTACGGACATTCTTCCTCCACACCATGTCCCCCACCTTAAAGCTCATTCTCTTTTGCAGGGATTGCAGTCTACCTCTGGTTCTCTCCTGAACCTTCTCCACATTTTGCTGGACAATGTTGACAATTTTGTCCTGTCGCTCGATGTCCATTGCCACCTCCTCTTCATTAAACTGCTCCTCAAAGGACTCATCGACCTGTAAAAGACAAAATTGGTTATTTAATTTGATTACAGTTCATAACTATGTAACGTCATTCAATAATTGTTCAAAATATTTTTTGGAAGAACAAGAGAATATATATAAACATTCCAACTAACCTCATAGTTTTCCTGCACCTGAGATGGATACCTTGCTTCCCTCCCAAACATCAGGAAAAATGGAGAGAAGCGGGTTGTGAGCTGCCTTTTGGTGCGCAAACCAAACATGACAGCGTCCAGGTATCCATCCCATGTTTTGGGTTTTTCTATTGCGAGCTTCCCCAGAGCTCTAGACAGTTGAAAAAAGTTTAATGTTACCCTTTTATTTGAGTATGTTAAATGCTGTTTCTTCTATGTTTAACAAGGTAATTTTGTCAATTGAACTAGTTGTAAAATACATCTCTTAACCTATGTATAGCGCCATTTAATCTCTCCACCAACCCATTCGTCTGGGGGTGGTATGGGGAACAGAGACTCCTCCTTATCCTCAAAATTTGGCACACTTCTGTGTTGATCTGTATGAATGGTGCAGAGAACAAATTAACCCCACTGTAACATTGAATAAATAAAACAGTCATTTGAAAGTTCAAATGTTTGCTAAAATAGCGATAAAAATACATACTTGGTTGACAAATTGGCACCTCAAATTGATAGACAAATTTCAGAATGCACTGTGTGACCTCGGCTGCAGATTTTAATTTGATGGCATAGGCCTGTGACCATCGAGTAAAGTAGTCCACCATTACACAGATGTACTGATTTCCCTGATTAGTCATCGCAAGTTTGCCAACCAGGTCCATGCCTATTAGTTCAAAAGGAACTTTGGTCTGTTTGAAAACAAAGAGAGAAAGACAGAGAAAGAGGTAATTGTTATTCACACATGAAATATGTTGAAAATATGATGAATGTTCCTCCCATCTATAGGAACATGGATTAAAAGACACAAAAATGAAATGTTTACCTTTATTGGTTTATACTCTGTGCCAAGCTTGAGGTCATGTCGATTTTGCTGACACAATGCATTGTGATACCTATGGAAGATATTTTCATGTGATTTGCCGTTTTTTTGTGCTGAATAAAGTAGAAAATTATTAAATATGAAAGCAAAAACAAACCCAATTATCAATGTCGGTGGACATGCCTACCAGTAGAACCTTTGTGAAATCACTGTCCTGGTACGAATTTGGCCGCAGTGTGCGCCAATGTCGCTGCAGTGAAATTCTTTAAATAAGGCGTCGGCCTCAGCTGCCCCACAGACCACTTTCACCTTTTCCTCCTTGTCCGAGCCCCTATGTCTGACATAAAACAATTCGCCGTCTAGAAGATAGGATGGCAATTATTGAGTACCCTTTAAGCCTGGTTTAATTCGGCCTACAGGCCTCACATGAATTGCAATGCATAACTGCATAATTTATTGATACATAATGTATTGCTATAATATATTAAATATCTAGTTTGAGCCTACCATTGATCACGTAGTTTAAGGCTCGTCGTCGAAGTGTCCAGCGCTGTTTTTTGTCAGTTTCATTGGGGAAACTCTCCATTGATGAGAAACTCCCTCAATTCCTCAAACATTTGTTTCTCCATAATATAGCCTATATTCTACAAATAATGCGCTCTTGAAACTGCTGCTCAAAAAGTGTAGGCCTACGTTAACTTTCTGAGAACGGTTGTCAATCTGTTTATGTTACAGAATTCAAATTGGAACCAATCAGACACATCCATAAAAATATTTAAAAATTGTGTGTGTGTACTAATTTACATTTTCCACGCCAATCATTTGTTTGGTTGTCCTATCATTCCTTAAATAGTGTGTGTGGAGATGTAAAACACTGATATAGCTGCTTAAAAAGTTTTAAACTAGCACTAATTTCCGTTTCCATTGGTTTGGTTGTCATATCATTCCCTAATATCATGAGCTATAATAATAATAATAATACCAACAATAAAGAAATGTGTGTGATGAGTGTACCGTGTTGAAGCTTTCTTCTCTCGCTGACGACAATTAAACTTGAATTCTATATTGACATTATTTGTTCCTTTGTCCTCAGTTGCAGAGTTAAATGGAAATGTTACATTGCTGCTGTAGGCCAAGAAACGCTGGAAAACTATCAAACTATAAAAACACAAATCAGTGGTTTAGAAAACAGAACGTCACGCACCACAATGTCAAACTGATTAGTGATTTACCTTCTATGCCTGTGCACTTTCACTTGGTACTGCAGGTCAATGTATTATATCTTATTTCATGGCCTGGGTGAATACTCCATTCTGATTGGCTGGAGAGGTGTGCGTTATTTTTCGATAACACGCACGACTATGACGTCATCATAACATACGCAGTCTAATCACCGGGAAACACAAATTAACACGCTAAACGAAACGTTAATAACCGCTAACTTGGACCGGACTCGGATGGGACTACGTTTGGAAAGTTTCCCCGTTGCCATGACGATACTAAGATCGTCTCTATTTACTGGAGTAATAAGGTAACGATACCATGTCGTTACTAAGATCGTCTCTATTTACTGGAGTAATAAGGTAACGTTACCATGTCGTTACTAAGATCTTCTCTATTTACTGGAGTAATAAGGTA
>JAOPHQ010005600.1:22500-27767 GCA_030340625.1 Merluccius polli | reverse complement strand
TTTATGTCTATTAAATATAAATCCCTATTTGCCGTTACTTATCTCTCTAAATAATGGATGTTGGCTCCCTCAGACAGATGCCCAGCGTGGCATAATGCTCACATTTAAAACAATGGAGCCGGTGGGCCCCAGCATCCGTCATTTAGCTTTAATGAGCTAGCAGTGTGTGTGTGTGTGTGTGTGTGTGTGTGTGTGTGTGTGTGTGTGTGTGTGTGTGTGTGTGTGTGTGTGTGTGTGTGTGTGTGTGTGTGTGTGTGTGTGTGCGCACAGGAAGCCATTATGTACCCTTTTGAACGTCCCGGCCTGAACGATGTGCGTTACACGGATCATCATGATCTTTCTCAATATGCGCTCTCTGCCACGGTAGTCAGATTTCGCCCACACAGCGCCGGTGGTGCGGCTCCGTCTCCTGCCTGGGTGCAGAACTGTGTCAGTGAGCGGCGGCCTTTTGAAGACGTGCGTCACACCGTTTGGTTCCCGGTTGAGTAGGCAGCAATGGTTTCCAAACATAGCATCTAGCGCAGCATTGTGTGTGTGTGTGTGTGTATATATATATATACATGTGTGTGTATATATATAGCGATCACGTCAACCCCTGAATAAAAGGCATTCAATGTAGATTACACAATCCCTCCTTCCCTATACGCGCGCCCGCGCCCGCCAGCCGCCGCTAAACATAAACATCGGCGGGTTCGTTTCTACGGGAAGCGAAGCGCCACGCGTCATGACGACTATTCTCGTACGCGTTATCCGTAACGAAACGGGCTGCGAGAAATAATAACCCAATACCTTGTCTTGTTCTTTTCTTTTTGGCATATTGACATACATTCAAATGCACATCATCCGGTTTGACCTTTGCACACAATATTTCTTAAGAACAAGGTGTGCCTCTTTTGGGGCGTGTGTCACCTGATTAAAACAAACGCTCCTGTTACTCTCGAGTCGGACAAACGACGGCTGTGCGGACGGCGTGCACAGAACAAAAGACTCCCACCAAAATAATCAACTCGTCGATCATTAATCGATATTATTGACCGACTCGAATCGATACGGCCGGTGTTACGTCAAACGTATCGCTGCGTCCCGAACACTTTTGGCCGATTGTCTGTACCGCAGACTGCGTAAGACGGCTCCGCGGACACGATCGAAGTGCTCGTACTTTGTGTGTTGTGTGTCGCTAGGACGCGACCTGACCGGCGGTCGGTGCGGTGCGGCTATTTGCAGCGAGGGCGCACGTATCCGCCCCGAGGATAGCAGTGAGTCTGGCGTGAGAGAGCCGCCGCCGCCGCCGCCGCCATGGGAGAGATTGACACTTGTTCTAATGGAGGTAAAAGGGCAGCGGGGGGGGGGTCGTCTGGGTGCAGTCATGGGTTCGACCGAGCTTTTCCAGAAGTGTTCTTGTTCTCCGGACGGTCGGGGAAACCATTTATCCAAAGTAACGGTTTACGGCGGCCAGCCAGATAACGGCTCGGAGCTAAAACATGAAAAACATTTTGGTTCACATCATCAATATGAGGCTACAGTTTGTATCCTCTTCCTCCTGTGGTGTAAACACAGTGTGGCTGTAGGGGTTCAGACTCGCGCCGGAGTGATGATAGACGCCGCCTGCATGGCTACAGGTTATAACTCATGACGAGCCCCTTTGTTTGGGGGAAGCGCAGACGACCAGACCCGGACCCGTTTGGACATCTGTGTCGATGACGTACTAATATTTAAAAAAAAGAGAGAAAAATGCAAAACGCGCATTAGAAATAAGTGTTAAAACGTGGGGAGTTAAGGGGCCATCCACACGGAGACGCCTTTTGGTTTAAACGCAGATGTTTCACATCGTTTTGGCTGATCGTCCAAACGAATCCTGTAAACGCGTTGCTTGCAAACACACTTTTCTGAAACCTTCTGGTCCCAGGGTGAAAAAATTCACAAACGAAGCCCTCGAGTGTTCGTTCGGACGGCCAATACGTATACTTGCGTTTCGACGATGTCATCGCCACACCCCTCGAGCGTAACCTCTTGTAACCCGTGACGACGTCTCATAACAACAACAACGGCAGACTACATGTGTTCCTCGTGTTCCTGCTGGAGAAGATATTGTGCCCATTAGGGTTACTATCGCAAAATATTCTGCTCCTGTGCCGCCAGGCTGAGCAAAACAGGCTGATGGACAACCACATAAGACACATTTTACATTTATTTACTTTATGCGCATGCTCCGCCTCTTCCTCTCCGTTTTCGGTGAATTTCTAAAACTGAAACAGCGCCACCTATACACCTGGAATATGAAGTAGCGCGTTGAGTCGTATTGAGACGGATCCGTTCGGACGCAAATGTTCTTGATACGACGCCAGGGAAAACGGGGGGAAAAAAAGATCGTTTTGGTACGTGTGAACTTGGCCTAAGAACGCCAATGAACTCCTCACCCCCCCCCCCCCCCCCCGGTTGCCGAGGCAAAGAACGGTGTCCAGGTTTGGCGTCGGCGGCGGAGGAGGACTTCGCTTGACCCAAATTCTTCCCTCGTCGCACCGTTTCTAAGCTGTCCACAAATCGCCCGTTTAACGGCGGCGAGTAACAGATTAGCTTTTGTAACGAGTGGAGCACTACTACTCCATATTTACAATGAGGCCATTTACTCCCAACACAGCAGGTCTGTGTACTGAGGCCTATGGCCGGCACATGCTAGACTGATTCTGGGATGCCTGCAACACCAACAGTAGTGTAGCGTTAGGCTCGGCCTATAAAGACACTATAATGACGTCCTTGTTGCACAGGAATAGGGACGAGATTGTGTTGTTTTTTTTTTTTAAGGCAAATATGAAATGATACGGCAAAATACCAATAACTGGTTCTGTTGTTTTTGCAAGTATCCTCATTCAATAGGCCTACAGTGAGTATCTGCCACATTTATATATATATTACTATTATAGCATATGCTGAAAATATCAGATTTTGTTTTCATTTTTTTAGCACAGCATTCTCAAAATGGCCCTGTGTTGAGACCAAAATCAACGTGGCTCACGGTTACAATACAACCTGTAAGTGCCCAGGACCCCGCTAGAAGGCATCCACCCACCCACCCACCCACCACCCTCACCCTCACCATCCCACCCCCACCCACCCTCACCATCCCACCCACCCTCACAGTCCTCCCATAATAACCCATAATAACCATCACCTAGATACATAAACCAAGTGATGGTGTGGGCCTGGTCCCCAACAACAACAACAACAACAAGGAGGAGGAAAGCACCAGGATGACCCCAGCGTCAAGGATGCTGCGGGGAGGGAGGGATGGAGGAAGGAAGGGAGGAAGGAAAGGATGAAGGGAGGGAGGAAGGACGACACCACCAGATACCCACTCACTCTGCATATCCGGTGGTCCAGGGCAGCATTTTGCTCTCCTGGAGGATGAGGATGGGTCTGGGTCTGGCCCTGTGGTCCGCGGAGCCAGACCCACCCTCACCCTCACCCTCCCACCCTCACCCCCACAGTCCACCCATAATAACCCACACACACCACCTAGATACATAAACCAAGTGATGGTGTGGGCCTGGTTCCCAACAACAACAACAGCAAGGAGGAGGAGGAAAGCACCAGGATGACCCCAGCGTCAAGGATGCTGCGGGGAGGGAGGGATGGAGGAAGGGAGGAAGGGAGGGAGGGATGAAGACACCACACACACACACTCACTCTGCATGTCCAGTGGCCCAGGGCAGCCTCTTGCTCTCCCTGCGGATGAGGATGGGTCCTCACCCCCACCCTCACCCACCCACCACCTAGATACATGGGATGAAGGGATGGATGGAGGGACGAAGGGAGGGATGGATGGAGGAAGGGATGAAGGGAGGGATGAAGGGATGGAGGAAGGGAGGACGACACCACCAGATACACACACACACACACACTCACTCTGCATATCCGGTGGCCCAGGGCAGCCTCTTGCTCTCCCGGAGGATGAGGATGGGTCTGGCTCCGTGGTCCGCGGAGCACTCCGCCTCGTCCGGCGTCAGACCCAGGAACTCGGGTCTGGAGTAGGGGAACCGGAGCGGCAGGTGGTCCGCGCCCCCCTGGTGGTGGTGGTCCCCGCCGGACCCGGACCCGGCCGCCATCACGCCCCCCATGAAGTGTGTCACCGCCGACCTCACCCGCGTCAGCATGCTTCCCGGAATACGATGCGATGGTTTTCCCTCACCCTCCCTCTCTCTCTCCCTCTCTCTCTCGCTGTGTCTCTATGTCTCTCTCTCTCTGTCTCTGTCTCTCTCTCTCTCTCTCTGTCTCCCTATGTCTCTCTCCCTCTCTCGCTCAGCGGTAATGCGATACGTCTGGACGGACGCGTTTCGCTAGACTGTGCAGGGTCTTAGTTTTGACAACACACGCGCACACGCACACGCACGCACATATACGCACGCACTCACACACTCACTCACACACACACGCACGCACAGCGGTGGCGTAATTCATTCGGTTCTCGATGCAACACGGAAGTGCATCCCTCTCTCCTCTCTATCCTCCTGCTCCTGCTGCTGCTACGCCTCCGCGCGCGGGTCACGTGACGGAGCGGACTGGCCAATCAGCGGGCAGATTACTGAAGGGGGGGGGGGGGGGGCGGCGCCGCAGGTCAAAGGTGGCTAAATCCCGAACCAGGAGGACCATAGAGCAAGAGGTGGCGTTGACATACAGGCAGGCAGGCAGACAGACAGGCAGGCAAGACCACCCTTATCAGTGCTGTTCCTCCCGCCCCCCCTTTTTATTCATTTATCTATCTTATTTATTTATCTGTCTGCCTGCCTGTCTGTCTGTCTGTCTGTCTGGCTCTCTGTCTGCCTCTCTGTCCGCCTGTCTGTCCTTCTCTCTGTCTGGCTGGCTCTCTGCCTGCCTGTCTGCCTGCCTGCCTCCTGCCTGCCTGTCTGTCTGTCTTTCTCTCTGTCTGCCTGCCTGCCTGCCTGCCTGCCTGCCTGCCTCTCTGTCCACCTGTCTCTTTCTTTCTGTCTGTCTGGCTCTCTGCCTGCCTGTCTGCCCTCCTGCCTGTCTGTCTTTCTCTCTGTCTGTCTGGCTCTCTGCCTGCCTGTCTGCCCTCCTGCCTGCCTGCCTGTCTGTCTTTCTCTCTGTCTGTCTGGCTCTCTGCCTGCCTGCCTGTCTGCCCTCCTGCCTGTCTGTCTTTCTCTCTGTCTGTCTGGCTCTCTGCCTGCCTGGCTGCCAATCTGCCTGCCTGCCTGCCCGCCTGCCTGTCTGCCCGCCTGCCTACCTGCCTGCCTGTCTTTCTCTCTGTCTGT
>JAOPHQ010005600.1:0-17500 GCA_030340625.1 Merluccius polli | reverse complement strand
GCTGCACCCATGCCAGCTCCTCTGCCATCCGACCCATCAAGTCACCTTATGATGATGTCACTCCTTCCACCGCCACCCGGCACGCCAACTCTCAGGTCACAGGTCACACGGCATTTGGCTGTTGGCTCTAATTGCAAATACTGTGAAATACAAGGTGTGTGTGTGTGTGTGTGTGTGTGTGTGTGACACCCAATCACTCTCAGGTGGGAGATCTCACAGACAGTCCCAACTAGCGTTATACCAGCAGTAGAAATGTAAATGTTAGTGATATTAATAACATAATAATGATAACAAAATCTATATTAATAACAATAATTATAAGAGGAATGATTGCAATAGAAGTAGTAGCATTACTCAAATGTATAATACTACTACTACTACTATTAATTATAATAATAATAATAACAACAACAATAACAATAATAATAATAATTATTATTATTATTATTATCGGCATCACATGAATAGAAATGCATGAACTATTCTATTTGAGTGCACATCATTGAAAGGATAAAACATTATGATTATATTCTTGAAACATTAAACCATGAGCTCTGCAAATGGAAAAACCAAACCCAGCCTCCTTTTAATGAGAACAAATAAACGTATCACAATGATTCAAAGCTACTTCGTTATTTATCATCGTCACCATTAATAAATCACGATCAGCAAATGTATGTTTAAGAAAAAATAATATTTTTTTTTCACACCGCCAAATTGAAAATGCTTCAACACCAACACTAATGTGCTGTTCAGTTCGTCTGACCTTCCAGGATGTGTGGCCTCGTTATGAATCTAACTTTCTGTCACATTTTAGCATATATTGACGGCTAATTTTTCTTTCCTGTCCACAAGCCGTACGTAAGTCTGCTTATGTTTGTCTTGGTGCGATGGGGAAGCCTGATTGAGGGTTAGTGCTTGTCTGGTGGTTTTTAGGAGGGTCAAGGGAGAACAATGCAACAGGAAGGGGGGCTCTTAATGTGGCCTGTGTGCACATGTATGGAAATGTGTGTGTCTGTGTGTGTGTGTGTGTGTGTGTGTGTGTGTGTGTGTGTGTGTGTGTGTGTGTGTGTGTGTGTGTGTGTGTGCGTGTGTGTGTGTGTGTGTGTGTGTGCGTGTGTGTGTGTGTGTGTGTTTCATAATTTGGCTTATTTCATGCCAAATAGGATGGCATTTATATATATATATATATATATATATATATATATATATATATATATATGTGTGTGTGCTTCCATTACAAACATTATACTGTATATTGCTGATAGTTGGGATTTTCCCCGATCATTTCATTCATGTTGTTTTTTGGTCTTTAGGAAGGGACCGTTTTTAACCTTAATTGTAAAGAGGGTAAATGAGAATGGGACTCACTTCCTGTGAGGAAACATCAGCGCAGGCTTGTTTACTCGGACGGGGCACAGGCAACCTCGTTGGAAACCTCGTCGTGCTTCGTGGAATTGGATCAGACGGTTCTCCGGATGCAAGAGACTGTATACCATTACCCAATCCCTGTGATGCCGTCGTTATCCCGCCTGTTCGCACGCCAAGACGTGATTTGTTCCTACACCTAGGAATTATTCATCTAGTTTACTCTTGACACCCGCCTCCCCCTCGTGTCTCTGAGCCGGCAGCAAATGAGGACAAAAAAAAAAATCAGGCTTTTCGCTTGAAAATAACAACAACCTCTTTACTTTTACCTCATCATACAGTATGTCTGCAGCTTATACTTCTCAGATCTCTCTCTCTCTCTCTCTCTCTCTCTCCCTCTCTCTTTTTCTTTTTGATCAGTGGCCTTTTCATTTCCCAGCATGCCCTGTATATATTCATCCTATACGTCCTGGGAGCCACACACACTTCCATATTTCTTTTGTCAGAATAGGTTGGAATATATATATATATATATATACAGTATATATATATATATATATATATATATATATATATATATATATATATATATATATATATATGGAATATAAATTGGCGTCCCCATGCCATTTGTTGCAGGTGTTTCCGGGAGTTCAGCCATCAGGTCGTGGTCTCCGCTCGCTCCGGCCTCGTGGCGACGACCTTATTTATAGCTTCGGACACGTGACCCGCGCGGCTCCGCTCTCATAAGCCGCGCGGGGCAGAGGGCCTTGCCCTGTTTAATGTCACGCAGATGGGGGGGGGAGCTGGGGGTCTACGTCTATCATCCCGGCTACATGGACTTTGCCTTCGCACGCTAGCGCTGTAAAGGTGCTTGTACGTTTTTTGTTTGGCGAACATGTCGAAATCGGCGCTGGCCCAAACCTCGGCCCGCGATCAACCAGCCGTCCGGGATTCAGGATTTGGTCTTCGCAGCTCAGATGCAGATGTTGCTAACAGGAATATAATATGCAGACCAGTAAGATAGTGAAGGAGGGTTTAACGTTCAGGTCAAAGGTGCTAGGCTTGATCCCTCACCTGATCAGGATGCCTAACTCTGGATTCACTGCAAGTCACTATGGATACAACTGTGTC
The DNA here is from genome assembly GCA_030340625.1 of Merluccius polli. Taxonomy (NCBI): domain Eukaryota; kingdom Metazoa; phylum Chordata; class Actinopteri; order Gadiformes; family Merlucciidae; genus Merluccius; species Merluccius polli. Next base: position 14,998 of record JAOPHQ010005600.1, on the reverse strand, counting down.
CTAATTCGCTCGAGTGTATGATACATATTTTTATTCAGGATCTTTTAGAAAAGGCCTCCGATTAACCAGGCTTTTAATTTATCAATGCTCAATAACTAAATAAACAGTTAGTCGCCAGCCATCTATAGTAGCAAACTAGCACTAGCCAACTAGCACTAGCCAACTAGCATTAGCCAACTAACACTAGCCAACTAGCACTAGCCAACTAGCACTAGCCAACTAGCATTAGCCAACTAACACTAGCCAACTAGCACTAGCCAACTAGCACTAGCCAACTAGCACTAGCCAACTAGCATTAGCCAACTAACACTAGCCAACTAGCACTAGCCAACTAGCACTAGCCAACTAGCATTAGCCAACTAACACTAGCCAACTAGCACTAGCTAACTAGCACTAGCCAACTAGCACTAGCCAACTAGCACAAGCCAACTAGCACTAGCCAACTAGCACAAGCCAACTTGCACTAGCCAACTAGCACTAGCTAACTAGCACAAGCCAACTAGCACTAGCCAACTTGCACAAGCAAACTAGCACTAGCCAACTAGCACTAGCCAACTAGCACTAGCCAACTTGCAGTTTACTGGTGCTTTTATCGTAAAGAATAGGACAAATGTGCAAAAAGCAGACATTGTAAAAGATTGAGATGTAGCCGAAGAGGGGAATAAAAACGATTACACTTTGAAGAACCGAATGCAATAAGAATTCCCACATGGAGCCACGGGACTCGTTGCGGATATTAAACGGTCTGTTTGATTTCCATCAGCATCCTGCAGCCCTTAATGGTCACCCGCGGTTTTCCCCGGTTGTAAAAGACAACAGATGACGCGAGCAGACATCGTGTTCGGTACATAATGTGTTTATACGTCAACATGTTTCCCACGTGATATTTACATTTTTCTCTGTATGTACACAACAGAAGCGAATGCGCCACAGCGAACAGAATGACATATATTACTCCTATATACAAATACATTCAACGTACAAAATGACTGAATTCTTCCCATGATATGCTTCTCATGCTTATAAGCGCATGCGCCAAAAAAGCTCCATTATGGATACAATTATAATATATACAGTGGGGATAAAACCGTAAATACAAACAATATACGATGCGATGCAAGACAGTCTTTTTTTGTCATGATTCATAATTCATGATTGATTATCTTTGTAGCTTACTAGCTTTGGATGACATTGCACCACAGTAGGAAAACAAAAAGCTTCAATGGATGAATTATGATTATGGAGAATATGTCAGAAGGGAGTTGAACTCCATCCCAAACCATAAACACTTGCAGGAGTGGGGGGGGGGGGGGGGGGGGGGGGGCAGATGAGAGGAAATGCTTTTGACGTGGCGTGTGAAGAATTTGCCGGCTTTTCCTTGGCATTGTGTGATGTCTTTTGTTTTTTGGTCGAAGACCCTGGGAAGCGTCGAAAAAGGCCGCGCAGGTCAATCACTTCCCCACGTCAGCATGCAAGCATGCATGCACACGCACGCATGCATGCACGCACACGCACGCACACGCATGCACGCACACGCATGCACGCACAGAAAAAAACAATTCTCTTTGTGATTTCCATTTTTAGGAACGTAATGCAACATCATTTTTCACATAATGCATTATGCATCTGCGTTATATTAAGACAATAGCATGGATGTGTTGTTGAAAGTGTGACGCACCCCCCAACCCCACCTCACTCCCTAACCCATTCTGTGTAGACCACAGTGTTAAAAACACAAAAACAACAACATTAAGTCCCGGCTGGCTGCCGTGGAAACCGGATCAACACTGCAATTGTTGTCGCGTTTGGCTTTTTTTCTCTCTTCTTCTTCTTCTTCTTTCTTTCTTTCCTTTCGCTCGATCGCTCCGCACCCTTGGGGGCACCGTGTGCACTTCTGCTCGGCTTTATCCTTCGTAAACAGCAGCCTGGCTCGCCGTGGCGTTGGAGGAGACATTTAGGGTACTAATGTCCGGCTAGACCGCCGCCAGCGCTACGCCGCCGCCGCCGCCAGCGCTACGCGCCGCGCCGCGCCAGCGCTACGCCGCCAGCGCTACGCCGCCACGCCAGCGCTACGCCGCCACATCCATAATAACAATATGCGATTCATGTCCTTATTATTACCATCTCATCACCTCAGTCATAACGTCTGTCGTACTGCGGTCCTCAATCTATCGGCGGTTTCTCCGGCAGCGTGTAGTCTTTGTGTGTGTGTGTGTGTGTGTGTGTGTGTGTGTGTGTGTGTGTGTGTGTGTGGGGGGGGGGGGGTTATTCCACTTGGATGGAGGGAGCGAGGACTTGGGCGAGTTGTCCAGCTCCCTCCAGTTGCCCGAGCTGCAGGTGGGGCTGCGGTTGGTGGTCTTGGTGCGGCGCAGGCTGCTGTCCGAGTCCTCCTTGGACTTGAAGCGCCGGGTGGCAGCAGGGGAAGCAGTGGGCGAAGTCCTGCAGCAGGTGCCCGCTGAAGATCATGTAGATCCAGGGGTTTGCAGCAGCTGTTGAGGCTGGCGAGGAGTGCCGACAGCGTCACCGCCGTGTTCTCAGAGTCTAAGCGGGGCCAGAGGATGGGGGGAGAGAGCGGGCGAGAGACATAGGGGAGATTGGAGAGAGAGAGAGAGAGAGAGAGAGAGAGCAGAGAGAGAGAAAATCATAATTTCGCCGTTTGAAGAATTCATTGCTATTCGATTGTCTAATGGGTTTTCACATGGCAATTAAAAAAAAGTGAATTAACACAACACCTAACCATATGTGAGTCACTAACCCTAACCCAAAGCAAAGTATTTAAATGAATAATAACTTAAAGATATGAAACAAATGTCTTCAAACATGTGACGCGATGCCACATGTTTGCGTGCATGAATGCATTGATGATATCCATGCATTGGTGATATCCATGCATTGGTGATATCCATGAATTGGTGAAATCAATGAATTGGTGATATCAATGCATTGTGATATCAATTATCATTTTCAATGAAATCACAGTGAGATAACCACAACTCACCGTCCCAGAGGAAGTTCACGTCCCACACGGACCACATCTGCACGATAAAAAACGGGCGCCCAGCACACCACGTACGCCAGGACGATCACGAAGGTCATTTTCACGGTCCTCAGCTTGGCCCTGGAGATGGTGGTCACGCTGCTCACCGAGCTCTTCCCGATGAGCCCGTGCTTGGCGCCGGCCTCGGACCGCGCACCGCTTCGTCTTGCACTTGATGTTCCTCCAGATGCTGCGGCAGATGAAGCCGTAGCACACCACCAGGATGGACACGGGCACCAGGAAGATGCCCACGGTGATCCAGGTGATGTACGCCCTCACGCCCCACGGCTCCACGAAGTGGCCCCAGCAGTCGTACACATCGGAGCCGGCCTTGATCTCCGTCATGGAGAAGATGAAGAGCTGCGGCGCGCTGAGCGCCAGGCTGCACGCCCAGGTGGACACGATCATGGTGTAGGAGCGGCGCGTCGGCTGCTGCAGGGTCTTCAGCGGGTGGCAGATGGCGATGTAGCGGTCCACGGTCATCATCACCATCATGTAGGTGGACGCGAACATGCCCGTCACCTGCAGCAGCTTCACGGTCCGGCACAGCGGGTCGGGCCCGTAGAAGCGGAAGGTGACCTCCCAGCACAGCTGCGGCAGCACCTGGAAGAAGGCCACCACCAGGTCCGCCAGGCTCAGGTGCTTGATGAACAGGTGCATGCGCGACGTCTTCTTCTTGGTGTTGCGCATGGCCAGCAGCACGCTGACGTTGCCCACCACGGCCACCAGGAAGGTGACGCTCAGCACGGTGATCTCCAGCTTGGCCACCTCCTCGTTGCGCGCGAACGGGTCCGAGCCGTTGGCCGCGCGGACCGAGAAGTTTCCCCCCACGATGGGGGTCGTCGTCCCCATCGTGAGCTCATCATACGCGGTGGTGATGGTGGTGGTGGGACCGAGGGAGCGGTTGTCTCCGCCGCCGCCGCCGCCGCCGACCGGGAGGAGGAGCGCGTGGCCAGCGGTGCGCATGGCGCTGCGCTGCGCGCGTCTCGGACCCGGGAGCCGGGCGCACGGTGCTGGGGGGTGGGGGTGGTGGTGATGGACACCGTGTGGAGGCGCTCCCTGCTGCTGGTCCTGCTGCTGCTCCGAGGTCTCCGCTGGCTTTTGCAGGGTTGCACGTTCAGGCTTTTTAAACGAGAGTCAGGTTTCAGACGCGGTGCGTAAAGATGCGCGTAAAGGAGCGCGTAAAGTGCGTCACCCTCCCCTCCAAACCCCCTGGCGGCGGCGGATCCCGCCCACTTTCAACCTAACGTTTTGTGTGGAGAAGTAACCCAACAACACTAACGTTTTTGCAATATAATCTCCAAGTTGCGTAACTGTGAATAAATTGTTATTATAGGGCTATCATTTATAACCTTATTACCTTTTTGGAGGCTTATTTGTCCAATTGATTTTTCTTTAATGAACACACGGAGAAAACAAATGTCCAGGCTGTAAAAATGAAATATTAGACTATTTCTAAGCATTTGTTATTCATTAGTGGTGCTATACTGCACTTATTCATGTTGGTTACATATTTACTGACTGGAGGGTCAATTGTTGATCAAAGTACCTTAAATGCACATTGGCAATGTGTGGGGAAGGGAGAAAGAAAACCTATTCTGTGTTTATTGGTGGGAGAAAGAAAATGCCCACCTCTCTCTCTGCCTCCCTCTCTATCTGTCTGTCTGTCTATGTCTCTGTGTGTGTCTCTCTCTCTCTGCCTGTGTGTGTGTGTGTGTGTGTGTGTGTGTGTGTGTCTCTCTCTCTCTCTGTCTCCCTCTGTATCTCTCTATGCCTGTCTCTGTGTCTCTCTTTCTCTCTGTCTGTGTGTCTCTCTCTCTTCTCTCTCTCTGCCTCTCTGTGTGTGTCTCTCTCTATTCTCTCTCTCTCTGTCTCTGCCTCCCTCTGTCTCTCTCTATGCCTGTCTCTGTCTCTCCGCCTCTCTCTGCCTCTGTGTGTGTGTCTCTCTCTTCTCTCTGTCTCTCTCTCTCGTGTGTGCGGATGTTTTCCAAGAGGTGGAAGAAGGTGTCACTTTCACCGGTCACAACAAATGCGGGTCAGAGGGTTTACCTTCCTGATGATGACACTGTTGTGGTTCATTCTGATTGGCTCTGGCGGTGTCATGGAGAAACCTGAAGATCTGGGTCGTCATCAGAACCTCATCGCTTTCCACCAGAACGCACGCACCCTCTCCTTCAATATCCCCACTGGTACAGTGAAAATAGTTGGCTAATAGGATAGTGATAATCCCTATTAACCCCGGTGGTCTGCAGGTGAGGGGAAAGTTATGTTGTCCTCCACTTCCTGTTACCGGCCGCTCCTCCACTTCCTTGCTGGCTGGCTGTGGGAGACGTAAATGTGTCTGCGTGTTGCAAAATGCACGTTTTTCATTTAAATGCATAAGTTGCATTTGTATATTTAGTTACATGTGAAGCCGATTTATATGTATCTCTACCCACATCTGTATTTGATACATTACTTTTCCTGTTCTGTGTTTTTGCAATCCTTATTTTGTACCCCGAGATGCAATGTGGCCAATCTGGTCCACAGATTCATGGTTTTCCTTTGGGTTTTTCATCTTTCCAGTGGGTGAGGCTCCCCCCAGTTGCTTCAGCTGCAGGTGGGGGGTTGCGGCGGGTCATCTCTGTGAGCAGGGTGGTCCGGTCCGGTCCGGTCCGGTCGGCCCGGGTGGCAGCAGGGGAAGCGGCGGGCGAAGTCCTGCAGCAGGTGCCCGCTGAAGACCATGCGGATCCACGGGGGGTCGCAGCAGCTGCTGAGGCTGGCGAGGAGCGCGGGACAGCCTCACCGTGGGGGGTCCTATAGTCCAGTGGGCCAGAGGATGGGAGAGGGTGAGAGAGATGGGGGAGATTGTTGAGAGTAAATGAAGATGGAGAAGAAACAACACATCTGGTGTGAATACAAAATAATTGTGCCATTCGAAGAACTCCTTCGCTTGTCGCCTCATTAAATTATTTGATTGTCCGATGGGGTTTTCAGATACGATTGCAAAAAGTAAGGAATGAATGTAACCGTGTTGCACATGTTCACGTTAACAACTGTTTAGAATAACAATAACTTAATGATGTGAAGCAAAGGAACATTGTGGCATGTTATAGATGGCTTGGATTCCTTTCAGATGTGCAAACATGTGGCGCCCGCGATTTGTAACATTAACAAACATCAATTCATTGGCGATATGAATTCAAATGCATTCAATGGAAATGATATTGTAGACTTGGGAATATAGAGAACTTCCCCAAGGATGCTTTCATCCCACGCCGACCACCACATCTGCTCAATAACCCCCCCAGCAAACAACATATACACCGGAACAATCACAAAAGTCATCTTAACGGTCCTCAAGCCCTTTCCACCAGAACGCTTTCTACTTGGGGGGCCCCTTCTTCTTCTTCAATATCCCCACTGGTCCAGTGAAAATAGTTGGCTAATAGGATAATGATAATCCTCATAATTAACCCCGATGGCGTTCCCATCAGAGTCTGCAGCGAATGGGAAAGTTATGTTGTCCTCCACTTCCTGTTACCGGCTGCTCCTCCACTTCCTTGTTTTGCTGGCTGGCTGTGGGAGATGTGGTGCGTGTAAATGTGTCTCTGTGTTGAAAATGCACGTTTTTTCTACGCTCATGTGTGTACTTGTACTTGTGCGTACACACGTATATTGCATTTGTATACTTAGTTACATGTGAAGCCTATTTATGTGTTTCGACCCACGTCTGAATTTGGTACAGTGCTGTGTTTTTCCAATTATTTTTTTGTAACCATAGATGCCATGTGGCCAATTTATTGTTTGGGTTTTTATCTTTCCAGTGGGTGAAGGGTGAGGAGATAGTCGGAGCAAAGGAGCGGAGGTCTTAAGCGATGCCCACATTTATTTTAACAGGCCTGGGTCCGGTCCTGTCTGTTAGCAAAACAACCTGTTGAGTCTGGTGTGTTGCCCTCCCACCCCCCCACCACCACTTTCTGTGTATATATATAGACCCTGTGTCTGGGCCCTGGTGTCCAGGGGCCCCTGGAACCCAGGGAATGTGTGCTGGTTCTCCTCTAGCCACAACAGTCTTCCTTAAATCATCAACCAGACAATCCCTCTCCCCCCCACCACCCCCACCCCCACCACCACCACCACCACCCCAGCGAGAGAAACAGCCCTGGCTCCTTCTCCTGGGTCCCACACACGTTCTGGAGCTGTGGGCCTCCAAGAGACTTTAATTTAGAGCCAGACCTCAGAGTTTAAAGCCAGACTTTAGTTTAAAGCCAGACTTTAGTTTAAAGCAAGACTTTGTTTAGAGTGAGACTTTAGTTTAAACCAAGTCTTTAGTTTAGACCAAGACATGCGTTTAGACCAAGACATGCGTTTAGAGCAAGACTTAAGTTTAGACCAAGACATGAGTTTAGACCAAGACATGAGTTTAGACCAAGACTTAAGTTTAGACCAAGACTTGAGTTTAGACCAAGACATGAGTTTAGACCAAGACTTGAGTTTAGACCAAGACTTAAGTTTAGACCAAGGCTTGAGTTTAGACCAAGACATGAGTTTGGACCAAGACTTAAGTTTAGACCAATACTTTAGTTTAGACCAAGACTTAAGTTAAGACCAATACTTTAGTTTAGACCAAGACTTAAAGTGTGTGCAAGGTGTTTCATCAGTGGGCCATAGGCTCCATCACCGCTGTGTTTCCTCATTCGGCGTTAGATAGTGACTAAACAGAAATGTATTTACATGAAAATCTTCAAGAGTATTACTTTAAGTTTAGAACAATACTAAAGTTTAGTCCAAGACCCTGTTCGGTTCAGCCCAGGGGACCAAACATCCTCGTTGGATGGTGTTGCCTGCAGTCGAGTTCGGTGCCTCGAGGGAATGCGTTGTTTCAGCAGCAGTACATGTATATTTTACCCCTCATCATAAACTCATTATGTGGACTTTGATTTATGTTACGGGAAAAAAAAGTATGAGCAACCGTATACCTCTCTTATACTTGCCCTTTAATTTTCAATTTGTATGCAGAGAGGCTGAAAGGCCCGGAAAGAAAACTCATTTTTGCATTCATCTGCCACTCACCCGGCTACACAACCCTTGTTTGCGGATCACCATCTCCTGGAGAGTCTCCCTGGAGTGCAAAATTATCTTTGTTAAAGTTCAGCGACGTTTAATTTAAATCGTCATCATGAGGTCGATACCTGGTGACAACGGCCTCTAAATGTTAACTTTTGTGGTCCTTGCTTGCGCGCTGCGCCGCCGGCGTCGCGTCTGTCTTCCATCAACTCGCACTTCAGGTCGACGCCCTACTTGGAGCAGCTACTTGTGTGAGGGAAATGTAAATAAAGCACTCAAAGGAGATTTTAATTGAATAAACCCAGGGCCCCCCTAGGAAGACCGTCACCCGATACGCTAACACACGCAATTACCCCTCGCAAATAAAGCGAGCGAGAGTTTGCTTTTTCTCCTTTTTTTTCCAAAACGACCGTCGTGTTTGCACAGATAATAAGATGAGATAAGCCATGCATAGGGTCTCGCAAAGGTCACGACAAATGAGGAGATTTCGATTTATCTATTTACCCGACGTATCATCTCGTGAGCAGACATTGACACAAAGCGTTGAGCGTCTAGCCGAGGCTATAATCCTCCTCCTCCGGGGGTTTTGTTTTATGAATGTTTAGTGTCCTTGTTTGCCAGAGGTAATACACAGCTGCCTCCGTAAACAAGACGTAATGGTTTATAACTTCAGACGCCAGACTGCATTTGCTTCCCAGCGAAATGCGAGTTATGCAACCGAGGGCTAATGGGCCGCCGTCGTGCAACAGTTACCCAGGTGTGACTTCCAGTGCTCAGCTAAACCTCAGTGTTAATGGTGAGCAGAGCGTGAAGCAGGACCCGTGTGTCATTTCATGAATGGTTGGATACTTACGGAGACGTCCGTAATGTTCTGAACGATACAGAAGTGCAAAAGAAGAAAAAAAACGAATTCGGTCAAAACTTTTTTTTTCTGGAGTTAAATACATTATGGGCATGTTTTGCAGCATGTTTTCTCCGGGGACTCGACAAAGAAAATACATTTACCACAATAAGAGCGTGCTTTTTTCCCTGTTCTTTGTCGGGGTCATATATTATTGAGGTTAATCTAAATTCATTGTAATTATCGAGCAGCGTAGATTGTCATTGATTACCTCACCTGTTCCAGTTAGGTTAATAATTAAGTTTCTTTCAACGAGCTCATAAGAACAGAATACTGCTGGTGCCATATTGCTTTTCTTAAACTAATTACAAACATGTTATACAACATACAATGTCAGCCGACCATTGTAGTTATTTGTAGAATTTCTTTCAAGGTAGATTGGCAATTTGTTTTTAAATGGTTATATTGTTTTAGAATAAATAATAATACATTTGATAATTATATAGTGCTTTTCAAGGTGCTCTGACGCTTTGCACTGAGACACAGGGCAAATGTAAAGCACATGAAGGAGATGAGTGAGTGAAGATGAGTGAGTGGAGGAGACACGGAAAGGGAGGGAGGGGAGAGGTAGCTGTTGAAAGCCTGCTTGAAGGAGGTTTTGAGGGCCTGTCTGAATGATGGCAGGGTGTTCGCCTGTCGGATGTGGTTGGGGGAGAGGGTACCAGAGAGAGGGAGCGGCAACCCAAACGGCCCCGGTTGCCCCGGGTCCTGGAGCGCGGGTCCTGGAGCGCGGTCCTGGAGCTCGGTCCTGGAGCGCGGTCCTGGAGCTGGGTCCTGGAGCTGGGTCCTGGAGCTGGGTCCTGGAGCTGGGTCCTGGAGCGCGGTCCTGGAGCGCGGCCCTGGAGCTTGGTCCTGGAGCTCGGTCCTGGAGCGCGGTCCCTGGAGCTCGGTCCTGGGGGCCGGGAGAGTGGTTGTGTTTTGCAGACGTGAGGTTGTGTTTTGCAGACGTGAGGTTTCGGGTAGAGGAGGGGTGGAGGAGGTCATACTTATTATTTATGCATCACTTTAGTTAACAACTTTTTTTATGGAGAAAAAGACATTAACTGTTAAATTATTAAACGAGTGGTCCAAACCACACAGACAATCGTCGAATGAAACTATTGAAAAAATAGCGAAGCGAAAAATAAATGTGGTCATAAATTATCCGCGGCCATTAGGACGTTCTAGGCCATTGCCACGGCTGGTGACATACTGGGTCGGACCGCCGGTTGCCAGGCACCGACCGGTACACGCGCACGCGCACACATGCACACGCACACACACACACACACGCTTTGAAGGCAGAGAGATGGCAGGGGCAGAGACGAGAGGCATGGCTCCAGAATCGCACCCGTCGCGGTGCGGGACCTGTATGACACACTCTTCATCTTCCTCCGTATGACTCTCTTGGCCCTCAATGGAAATACAAATTTTGCCATTTTAGTTGCACAGGTAAGCTCGCAACTCCAATGTCACCGAAAAACACAATCTGTATTTGGTCGCACAAAAGGTTAGGGGAAAACCAAATAACTACTATATCATCATGTATGAACAAAAGACATTTCACGAAAGAAAAGAAAGAACAACATTTTCACATGTGTTACCGTGTGTAATTTATTTCCCGGGATCTGTGATCTTTACGAGATGGTTGGATATGAAAAGAAAATGAACTAAATCTGTCACTGTTGTTGTCGTCAGAGGAGGAGCCGGCGGGGGTGCGGCATGTCCTTTAAAGGATGTAAAAGAATGAGCGGCTCGGGCTACCGGGGAGGTGATAAGCCGCCAGCATAGTTTTGTCGCCATGGCTTAGGGAGAGGAGGGGGTGATGAAAGATACGGGCCCTCGCTGTTCCTCTCTGCTGGCAGATGTGTGGCTGAGGAGTGTGACGGCGGGAGTCCTTTCAATACGTTCGTTTTTTTCCCCCCCTCCTCCTACCCTCACGTCGAGCGGGGTGACTGAATATTTCAAAATAAAGGTTTAAAAGCGAAAAACAAATCGCTGTCCCCGTGAATCCTCGTTAAAATCCGCCGGGGTGTTGACGGCGTGAGCTAAATTTGACACCCTCTAAATAAAGACCTTGTCGTCGTCGTGTGAGGTAACGTCGTATTTAGCGCGCCGCTCGCCTCGCTACGCAGTCATACCAACATTAGGTAAGCTACACAAGCTTACATCACAAGCTAAAGCAGCAGCTGACAGTAGCCTGCGGGGAAGGTATGTGAGCTATGCTTACGTGTAATTGTGCGACATACAGTACATTGCGGTGGATATATATCGGCAATCTGCCTTCGCCTGTCATGGTTACTCCAACGCCGCCGCGTTGTTGGGGGGGGGGGGGGGGGGGGGCTGTCTGGCACACTTCGTTACGGCGGTATCTCATCTGGGCGCGGCGCCCACCGCCGCCGCCGCCGCCGCTCTGTCCCGGCCTGTGGTTGAGGTCGTGAGGTCGGCACGCGCGTGGCTTTACATTAACCGACGTCCGGTGCGGTTGAAGCGAACCTCAGCCAACCGTCACAGAATGAGATTGATGCCAAGACTGAGGGGGGAGGAGGGGGTGGCGGCAGAGGAGGAGGAGGGAGGAGGAGGAGGAGGAGGAGGAGGAGGGGGGAGGGGGAAGGGGGAGGGGGGAGGGAGGAGGAGGAGGAGGAGGTGGTTTTGTATACAGCAAACAAAGACTTACATTGCATAGTGTGCGAGAGCGAAACAGAGGTTTGCTCCGCGCTGTTGTTTTCGGCGACCGATGGGGGGCGGGACTCCGGGACCCGCCGGCGGCAGCCAATCGCTGCCCTGACGACTTCTTGTGTTCTTTGACACAGCAGGTGGTCTGCTGATGTGTGCCATACTCAGTAGGATATGCGAAGCGGATGAGAAAGTCGTTCCCAAACATAAACAATGAACTAAGGCAGAGCTATTTATATGGAGACAAATGAGATGAGTGGAAACTCTTCCGATGGTGTGTGTGTGTGTGTGTGTGTGTGTGTGTGTGTGTGTGTGTTTGTGTGTGCGCCCCTGCATGCATGAACAGACTGTGCTATTTGGGAACGGGGAGGGTGTATTTATGTAGCGTGTGTGTTTGTCTGTCTGTGTGGGTGGGTGTGTGTGGTGTGTGCATGTGCATACATTCGTGTTGGACTTATGGGAAACTGGAAACGATTCTTTTTTGACCGGTCATTTATCAGGAGAATAGACCGAAATGTTCTCACTGCTTTTACTTTGAAGGGCCAACATCACCAGGGAACTTTTTTTGTTTTGTTTCGCAAGTTTTTTTCTGGCCTTTCTTTTTTTATTTTGTTTCTTTAGCATTTTGTTCACCCGTCCATTCATTCATTCATTCACTCATTCATGATTTAAAAATAAGTCTAGGACATAAAAATATCCTGTCTGAAACGCCTGTTTACATTCTCACACCCCCACTATCGACAGGATACAGATGCATATAGCGCACCGCACACACACACACACACACACACACACACAAAGACATCCCATCTGGATTCGAAGCATCAGTTAAACTGACACTTTGAAAAAAAGTGTGTTTTAAATTCCACTCACAGATGAACATCTTTCATAGGATGCGCGCACACACACACACACACACACACACACACACACACACACGACACACCACACACACACACACACATGCACACACACAACACACGCTTGAAAGGGCACTGGATTAAATATCTAGATCACATGGTATTAAAGCCAATATTCTCCTCTCGGGGGTCAAAGGCGATTACCTCTGAGGTATGAAAACTAACAGCCAAGAACCCCCCCCCCCCCCCCGCCGTCTGTCTCTCTGTTTCCTTTGGGCTTCAGGTCTTCCCTTCCCTTGTGTAAGACGGACGTGGCGATGGACATTGTCCTTCTGGTGAGGGCTGCGGGATAGATTATCTACCTAAAACGCTGGCTTGACGTGACTTGAAACTCAACGGAAAAACTGTCTCTTAAATCCAAAATGGAAGAATTAGAGGTCGTGAAGATGTCAACGGTTTTTAATTTACCTGCGTACAAAACTAAATCCTAACCCAGTTTCTCTTTTTGAATTACGAGGTTCCCCCGTGCTTTTAGTCCTTTATTAATTTTGTTTTCCTTTGTGTTTTCTGTCTGCCACTGTATGTTTTGTTATTTATACTGCAGCCTGTCTTGGCCAGGTCCTCTCCCTTGAAAAGGAGATCTTTATAATCTCGATGGGACTCTGTTTAAATAAAGGTTAAATGCATTAAATGCATTAAATGCATTATGGCAATAGCAGGTGGCAGTGGGAATCCAAACCCTGACCCTGGCAACGTTAATGCGGCGCTCTACGAGTTTAACAGGACCGTATCTACTTATCTACAGTAGGAATTGATGATTGTGTTCATACGCGATGACATACAGCATATACAGGACGGCGTGTTGCAATTACGTCATGTGATGGCTCATGTATGGTCGCAACCGCATGCCGCATGCTTTCCCATGTGGGAACATCAGTCACCGCAGGCCCTTTTGAAGATCGAAGCTGATATAATATGACGTATACAGTATACCATAACTCTGCAATTAACGTATAGCCAGGGGAGCATTGTGTAAAGCGCCCCCCCCCCTCAGCTGAAGACTGGCGTCCGCATCTCCGGCAGCGGGAAAGAAACCGTGAGGCAATTTGTGTTTTAGGTGGGTTGTTTTTCGTCCTACCTTTCTCCTTCTTTCACCCCCGCTCTCTGTCCTCCCCTATTCCTTTTCCATCTTGAGTTTCCACTATTTATATAAGTTTTTTTCCATCACGCGGTATCTTCTACGGCTGTCGGTATTTTTGATGACCCTCTGTGAATAATGCCCTCTAACCCTGAGCCACCTCCAATAGTGCTCTTAGACTTCAAGACTTCTGTTTTTTATTGTTGGGAAACGATTGTAAATGTGTCTTCACATTGAGAGAAGAAAAAAAAAAACACCTCCTTGTGTCCTTGACGGCTCCTTCACTGCTCTTGCCAGGACTTAACTGTCCCCAGTAGGAGGAGGAGGAGGAGGAAGAGGTGCAGATCTCATCACCACCAAGTGCTCCTGTGTCCTCCTCATCCATAACAATGAGACCTTCCTGATCCTTTCCTGATTGGAAAGGAGATCAAAGGGGAAAGTCTTTGGGAAGGCGCTTGCGTTGCTGAGGAATGTGTCAGGTTTTTATCCAATCCTCTTCCAATATTTCACCACTTGTCAGTCAACAGGGGAACACATGTGTACCCGCCCCCCCCCCCCCCCCCTCTCCTCTCTCACGTCCCTGCAGCCCTTCATGCCTCGTGCCTGCCCCTGCCCCTTGAGCAACACAACAAACGTCGAACCCCCCCGAACCGCTTCTCTCCTGATATTAGCTTAATTTGATTTTCTTTGAGTTTTTCTTTCCCTTTTGGGTTTAAAAAAAAATAAATTACAAAAAAATCGTTTAACAAACAATTAATGACAACCAAAAGAAGCGAATGGAAGTGTTTTTGCCTCCGCTTGCGTGTGGTCCTAAAAAGTGCACATCTGTTGAGCACATGGGCCGGTCTGGTAGCGGTGTGCACATCGGGAATAAAAATAAAATAGGAATTGTTATGATTGAGGGGGAAACAGACGCAACACAAAATGTATGATTCCCCTCTTGGCTCACAATAAGTACCAGACCTTAACCATTAGGGCAGATTCAATTTGTTCCATTTTTTTAAGCATTAACAACAAAAAAAAATAATAAAAAATGAAGAGCCTCGGGGCGAAGGGGGGAGGGGGTGGGATGCAACAAACAAAAGCCAAAAGCCGAGCGAAACCTCAACTAAACAAAATGGAAGCAGTTTACCCTCATTCTCTAATCAGTTCCAACTGTACAGTAGGACGCAAACCGTTACCTAAGAGGAAAAGCTTCTGCTGGAAAAGTTCTTGCTACGCAAATCTGCAAATTTAGTTTAAAAAAATATTCTGTACACACGTGTACACACACACACACACACACACACACACACACACACACACACACACTAGAGAGATCTTAACATTGGAGAGACCTGTATGTTGATGCTGGGAAG